>CM075017.1:1298955-1313955 GCA_037576675.1 Pangasius sanitwongsei | reverse complement strand
CCATTGCTATCTACATAACCTGCAATAAAACATCCAGATTTGGTCTTAAAGATCATTAAATAACTCACAGTTAAGGACAACAGAGGAAGTCATCATTGGACACGTCGATGGAGGAAGGTAGAGTAGAATATAAAGACAAAGTAGAATTATTAATAGGACATTTCATATGCAAGGCAATTCAAGTTGCTTTATGAATAAAATGAGCAAATATAGAAATAGTAATAAAAACCTTTAAAATATAAAGGTTAATATGAAATAGTTAGAATAGAAAGTAGGTTAAAGTGCCGTTTAAAACAGCAGTAATTAATATAATAATATTTTAAGAAAGTAAAATGCAGCGCCGTAATAAAAGTGCAACACTGTCCCTGAGAGCTGAAATTACAGCTTTAACTGTAAACCTGTTTGAACAGGAAAGTTTTAAGTCTGGTTTTTAAAATGTCGGGACATTTCTGAGGCTCTGTGACAGCTGCTTCGTCTCCGTGCTTAATATTTACCTTCTGCACTCGAATAACCGACTGCTTCCTAATGACCTGAGAGTCCTGCTAGGCTCGTGTTGCTTTAGCATATCTGAATGTTCATCATAATCCATGTCACGATTTATATACGAGAAGAAGGTAAAGACCTCTCTCTCTCTCTCTCTCTCCCTCTCTCTCTCTCTCTCTCTCTCTCTCTCGTTCCCTCTTCTCAGGCCGGTGGAAAGCATTATCACCCGACTTGTGCGCGCTGTGCACGCTGTCAGATGACGTTCACTGAAGGAGAAGAGATGTACCTGGCAGGTGTGTAGTCTCTGTACTCCTGATGCCTCACTTCACTGCACTAGCAACATATTTCAGCTTCCTGTTTTATCTGACAATAACTAGGAAGTAATTTCGAACACAAGTTGGATCAAAAATCACAGAAAACAGATATATAAAGGCAAAGCAGTGACATAACCACGAGGCCAAACACTGACCTAAACCAGGATACAACAGGATAACAAGCTTAAAAAAAAAAGACATGAGACACTATACAGTATAAAATTGCATCAAAATGGTGAAACTATATACTGTACACTTCATACTAAACCAGTTTCTACTGAATCATCACAAAACTTCATACTATTATGGTGTGTATATATATATATATATATACACTAGGTGTGTAACGTAATGCCATTATCTGTATCCGTATCTGTATCCGTATTCAAATTAAAACCTAAAGTAAGTGTGGACTAAATATTGCTTTTTTTCCCCTGCTTGTAATTTACTATTTCAAAAAAAATCACAATAAATTATTTGTTTGGACAGAACTGCCTAAAAATAAGACAGGAAAATGAGCACTTCCACGATTTCAGGTGGAAGGAAAGATACAGCTTTTCAGGAAGTACAGCTTTTTAGACGAATGGTGCTAAAAAAAAGTGCTGCTTGAAGTGTGTGTACGGCTGAAAACTCATCATAAACTCTTTTATTCGTTGGTCAGAAATACGACGACAGAAAAAAGTAAACAAACTTTTACCACTTTAAATGTAGAAATCACAAAAAATCTCCACAATAAACAGGACAAAGCAGAACCTGGGCATTTCCCAAAATAACATTTTTTTTAAAAAGCCCTATCCCGTTAATGCATAATGGGTATTTCTCAAACATAAAGTAACTAACACAAAAAAAAAATCTACAATCTTTCATTTCATTGGTTTATTCACAATAACCAAATAAAGTAACTATATTACAATAAAATATATTAGTCTACATATAATGTAGATTTGTTATCAAGATTATAGACAGATCATTTAATTAATTTACAGAAAACTGTTAGCAATTAAGTGTCTCTTTATTTCGTCAAACACTTATCTAACATAAATTGCAAATAATGTTTTATAGTTTTGGGATTTATGTAATGACAAATTGGTCAAAGGTTAAAGAATAATAATAATAATAATAATGATTATTATTAATGATATAATAATAAAGAAATGACTGTAAAACATATTTACTGTCTTAGGCGCATGTAAAGAGCTGCTGTAAAGCAAAGACTTCCAGACTAATGCAGTTAAACACCAGGTCTCAGCTACACTGTGCAGTTTTATAAGGAAATTAGCTGGCAGGTTTTTTTTGAAATCTCCCGGAGAATCTGCGTTAGTTCTTCTGGAGGTTGATCTGTTGCTTTTTTTTTTTTTACTGGCATCCAAACATTTTCCTGTAACATTTCATTTCGTCTGGAAATCTACAATGGCTTTACAGAGCCAATAATGCAGAAGTCGTTAAAAAAAATATATAAACATCTAAGAAAAAAGTAGTATTTAAAAACATGAGGGTGCCTTAGACTTTTGCACAGTACTGAATTTACAGGTAATGATGGTCATTTTACAGTCTGTTTCACTGTATATTTACAGTAATAGACTGTAGATTTAGAGTAAAATACAATCCACTACATTCAGCCTGACGCTTTTATCCAAAACGACTTACAGTTCGGGCAGGAGACACCTCGAAGGTTGAAGGTTTGTGTACAAGGAGTGAATCATGGCAGTTTTGAACTCATGACCTTCTGATCAAAAGCCTTAACCCCCGAGACAGATTTCAGTGTTTACTGAGCTGTTTTATTAGCATATAAACTTACATCAAAGAGGATTTGTATTTTGTCAAACACGATGGAGCCTTTGCCAGAAAAATAAAAAGATTTATTTTATACGGCTCACTAGTGACCCGAGATATTTCTTTAAGAATTAATTTTTTTTTTTAATCCTCTTTCTGCACTTTTATAAAGCTGCGAAGGTTTTGTTGGCATCAGTCCGGGAGCAGCTTCCTGCCAACAGCCTCAGGGTGCAAGACGTCGTTGTACCTGCGTTTTTACGACGATGTGTTGAATATAGTCATCTAATGAGCGTTCTCCGAGCTTCATCTAGTGACCGATCTCAGAGCTTCATCTAGTGACCGATCTCCGAGCTTCATCTAATGAGCGTTGATTGATTGTGGAGTTTTTGTGGTGCTGAGAAAGACACGACAGAAGAAAGTGAAAGTGATGGAAATGATTGCACTGTAAGATATAAATATATGACTTTTAATTAGTATTTAATAATCTAAATAATATTTTATTATTTCCTGCTACAGTATGATTGTGTCTTTGTGTTATTTTCTGCATACCATCTGATTTAGCTCAAGTTATATATGGACTTGGGTTCTTTCAAGTGTGTGTGTGTGTGTGTGTGTGGAAAACTACAATGAGACACTGAGGGCCAGATATTTTGTTGTTTGCTCCCGTTTTCAGCTGTAAAAAGGTCTCAGTCTGCACTAAAAGCCTTGTGTGTTATGTAAGAAACTGGTGTGCAAGCCTAAACGCGCAATTTAAGCACGACAACATGCAAAGTGCGTTTCTGTTTCTCATGCAGATGAAGGGAGGATCGTGCAAAAAGTGAGGGAAAAAACAGATTGGAGAAATGTGAAGTGCGGCTGATTACATATTCATGTCTGACGCACTACATCTCGGGCGATTAGCAGCGATCAGTTTTTGTGCACGTCTCAAAAAATGAGCTCCAGGCTTGTGGCTCCGTTGTTTCACATTTTCTATACAGGACTATTTTAGGGCTTTGAACTAAGAAAGAATTATTCGGGGAAACTGTTTGTTTTAATGCTGTTTATCAATCGAGCTGCTTTTGTCATGCAGATCTGGTTATAATGCATTACATCAGGAACAGAAACATCAATTCTCCTGACATTTAACAAGAAATTCAACACATTAAACAGCACTTTTGTGAGATCTGCCAATTTTCCAAAGCCATAATCAACCACAAGAAGAATGAATACAGTGTAATTGTACTTCTTCATTAAAACTTTACTGCATGAGAACTTCTTTTATTAAACACATTATCTTCATTACTGAACTTGAACTTCCTCTTTACAAGTCCCGAGCTTTTTGTTTGTACCACTTCACAGCTGCTTTTAAAATACACACACACACACACACACACACACACACACAGTTCACTTAGTAGATGGTTCCATGTGTCTTGGGTTTCTGTGATGAGCTACAGCCTTAGAAAATGAAATGTTAATTTCAGACACATTGTGAACGTCTCCTGACGTACACACATCTGGCCCTGAGCGAGTTACATCTTCTGTTCAGAAGTGCTAAAGCTAAAAAACTCATCACTTTTGACTGGAGAGATGGATTGGAACAGTCTTATGGGTTATTTTGTGTTGCAGGTTCAGAGGTGTGGCATCTGATGTGTAAGCAGGCCGCGAGGACCGAGAGGAAGCTCAGGGTGAGAGACAGAACTCTTTTCATAAAGTGTAAATTAATTGTATGTAATTCAGGTGTGTGTGTGAGCACAAATGAACATACCTAAAGACTCAAAATTAGGGCTGTAGTCAAGAAGACCCTCATCAAGTGCAAGACCAGGACTATCCAAGACCGAGTCAAGCTTGAGACGTAAAACCATCAAATTCGAATCCAAAGATATATTTCAACGAGTTGGCTTCATTCGTGCATTTTGCCTCTGATTCGGATGATCTCTAGAAGAAGCAGTTACTTCTCTCAAACCTTGCGTATGCGAAAAGAAACGTCAACACGAACATTATTTTTACAAACTCTCAGTCGAGATCAAGACCATATTTAGCAAGACCAATACCCAAGACTGAGACAAGAGCCAGGTACAAATAAATGCCAATAAGTCAGAATCCAAGTCGATACAGAAAATGTCTCGAGACCAGACTCATGGCTGCAACTCTATTCAAAATTGTCAAACTTTCCCTAAACTACATCAATATTCCTGCCCACCAGCATTGCTGTCTTAGAGCGCAAACACGAGGCCAAAATGATATTTTACTTCAAACTGAGGCTTAAAATCCCACTCCCAACTTCCTCCAACTAAATCTAACAGACTGAATTGAAATGAGAACGCACAACTCAGTCATGGACAGTGAATCTGAATTATACACAGCTGATGTGTCTCTATGCCTGGAACAACATTTATACTGAATAGAATCAGTAGAAGAAAACTAAACACCAGACTCATCCATTAGCCGATATAACACCTACTGTCTACACGGCAGGATACACATGCACGAAAGACTTTAATAAGAGAGTGTTATATGATATATAACAAGTCTTATGCTGCGTCTGTGGCACCTTCTAAGCGGTAATTTGCTTGTAAGTTGTAGTGACGTAAATTCCATCCTCAGGACATTCGATGTACGAAGTGGGAGGAAAAATGGACGCTTCCATGAAAGGATGTTTTTTTTTTTTTGTTTGCTCTGTCAGACCACATAAAGCTCTTAAAAAATGTCTTTAACTTTAACCACACTTTTACAGTGACAGGCCTGAGTGCCTATCAGTGCTGTTCTACTCTAATGACCTTCAAAACATTCACGCAACATTTCTAAATGTGTGTGTGTATGTGTGTGTATGTATGTGTGTGTGTGTGTGTGTGTGTGTATTCTTACAGCTAAGACGCACCTCAGAGGCCTCCATCTCTCCTCCTGGCTCCAGTATAGGATCTCCCAGCCGGGTCATTTGTGTGAGTAACACTCCACACACACCTCATATACACACACACAGACATCTCACACACAGTTCACACACACACACACACAGACTTCACATACACAAACACACATCTGACACACAATTCACACACACACACACACCTCACCTTACTCTTTATAATGCTACTGTACTGGTGAGCAAATCATTTATATCCTACAAGTATAGCAATACAGCTCAAGCACTAACAGGCACACACACACACACACAAAACTCACATACACACCTCACACACACATACACACACAGGTCACACACACATCACTCGCACACAACACACACACCAGACACATCACACACACACACACACACACACACACACACACCCCTCACACACAGCCAGTAGGAAACCGTGCCTGTGCTCAGCTGTGAGAAATGAGCCTAATGAAGACTGATATAGTTTGCAGTAGTTTGTGTTTATCGTATGATTGTGCGTTTATGCAAATTCTTGCCTGTGAGGGATTTTTTTTTTATTCAGTAATTCACCATCAGCGCACGATTCCAGCACTCAGCAGACTTTTTTCTTGCTCCTGTATCACATTAAAGGTGCATCAGGTAAGATTTGTCAAGAGCAGCTCTCTAGTGGTTAAATAGCTGAAGCTGAAGGAGATTTGAATGATATTTTTTACTCCTTGAACTCGTCCCCTATTCTCGCTCATGCACACAAAGCTCCGCCCCCAGAACCTATGTTTGTTCAACTAGAGTTAGCATTAGCAACAACCGCCACGACAACACTTTCAAGCGTGCTCGGACAATCGTCTGCTCGAGAAAACCACGTTACAACACAAAACGTTATAAACACAAAACACGAAGTGCAGCTCTTATTTTATTTTTTTTTTTATTAGAATTTATGAGAACAGTCATGAGTGCACCTTGTTTTTTTTGTTATGGGGAAACTTGATTTATGTATAGCCGTCCAGATGAACAATTCAAAGCTTCACACAGACTGTGTTTACAGACCTGTCCATGAGAAACATCGCTAATAACATCTCTAGTTCAGCGTCATCCCCTTCTCCAGTAAGAAATGACTCCATCCTGGAAAAGCACTGCCTTTGTTTATTCTGGTTTTACTGTGTTTCTTGACGTTGAATTTTTCTGAAGCACACAACGACTTTTTGCTCACAGGAGAATTTTCTGGCTGCGCTGGGCGCATGCTGAATTCAGTCTGAGTGAAGGGGCATTGAGGAGGCTCTGTAAAATGGGTTTTCTCAGCCGTGTAATACACTTGTGCTCGTGCTGAGGTCAGGCTTTGTCATTATTTGTACTAGTAAGAATTAAAAAGAAATCGACTACTGCACCTTTAGAGAAATATTCCATTCCTGAAAACAATTCTACAACAATACTTCATTCACATAAAGGCTTATGGACTGCAACACGTGACTTTCGACTTCCTTTAGGGCTGGCTAATATGACGTGATATCGATGATGTTTCCTCCCACCTCTTAAAACATCAGTGTGTTAGCTGGCTACACTACATTGCCCCTAGGTGTGACTGAGTGTGTGACGGAGTGTGTGTGGAGTGTGTATGGTGGCTGGCGTCCTATTCAAGGTGTATTCCCACCTCACACCCGATATTCCCAGGATTCACAACGACCCTAACCGGGATAAAGCGCTTTCCCAAATGGAATGAATGAATGAAAAATATATAAATAGAGTGTTATTATTATTATTATTAAATTCTCTGACCTCATCACCATTTTTCCACTTCTTGTCATGTTATTTTATTTATCATGTTCATAAGTAAGCACATGATGCCATACATCTGTCCACAAAACCAGTGTGTGTGTATGTGTGTGTGTGTGTGTGTGTGTGTGTCTGTTAAGCATGCAGTTATATATTGCTTGAACATGTGTTTGTGTATATGTGTGTGTGTTAGAGCTGGGCGATATGACGATATAATATGAATATCATTATTATAAATTACATCCCAATATGTTTTTCTGAGATATTATGTATATTGTGATTTTTTTTAATCAATTTTAATTGTTAAATAATTAATAAACAATTGCAAACTCATTGAAAGCTGCTGATGTGATGATAATGTGTATATATATTATATAAAAATATATAGAATTAGAATAAATGTATAGAAATAGAATAAATCAGAAAATATGTCTTTATAAATAAAAATGTTTATTAATAATGTGCACATATACGGTACAGTATATATAGTACAGTACTATGCATAATATACAGTATATGTACACATTATTAATAAACAGCATTACTTTTTTAATATAAAAAGTAATGTTTATTATTTAAAAAAATACATTTCTTTATTATGAACAGTCTACTGTATTGCTGATAGTTTGTGACCCTAAATACTATGATACATATCGTGTTTGATAGAAAGACCTCCAAGAATCGTGAGATGATATTTTTGTCATATCGCCCACCCCTAGAGAGTGTGTGTGTGTGTGTGGACATCTGTGGTATGTACGGTCAGAAGCCTGCTGTGATGCCAGTTCCAATCTCCATCTGGATCTGTGTGTGTGTGTGTGTGTGTGTGTCTCACGTGTTCCTGTCTCCTCTGTTCTGTCCTTTGTGTGTTCTTTAGGCCAGAGTGGAGAATGAGATCCTCAGTCACAGGGCTCTGTCTTCATTACCTAAGCTTAGCGCTGTATACGACGAGCCGCGACCCGATCTCATTCCTTACGAGGCGTATCACAGACACTTCTCTGATGACAGGCTAGAGCGTTACCGCTATGGGGAGGTACTGAGATGCTAGGCTTAGTGCTAATGCTATCAGTGCTAGAGTCCTTCTGTTACTCCTTATTGCCTCCTGTAGTGCATCCTCATGAACTGATATTGGAATGATGATGGAATTAATTTTGCCTCTTGCTTTTGCTTATGTGAGCGGATGGACGGTTTTAGCTGCATGGTTATGTTCTGATAATAGTCGATGGTGCATGGATTCAGGATTTGTCGTCCATTAGCATGGCTGTTTTATTCCAAAAAAACAATTTTGAAAATTTGGAAAATTCTGCCAATCTGCTGTCTTAGACCTAAAGGTACTGTACTTTGCCTTATCGCTGGAGTGGTACATCTTTTGTACCTATAGTGTATATCCTTTACCTGCATTGCACCTTTTAGAGTAAAGCTTTAAATGTACAACAGTGGTCCTTAAGGTCTGACTTTGTACCTTATATTGTGAGACATATTCATATTCCCAGTTGACGTTACGTCTACGTCCTAAAACGTACCCTTGATGGTACCATGACAGCAGCGAGGTAAAGTACAGCATGGTACCTTTATTTCTCAGAGTGAATATCCTGAGCATTTTCTGTTAAATATATACAAACTATACAAAGAAGAGCGTTCATGCACATGATCACATTTCACATGGATCACTCTTTTCCGCTTTTTCTGTCAGTCCACCTCCCATCTTCTGGCATGGACCTGGAAAGGATTGAGTAATGGAGTGTGAAATGAATTTGTGCTTGCTTGACTTCAGTTCATTTTCTTCTTTTCTTTCCTCTCCTGCACTGACCGCAGTCTCTGGGATCTCTCTCTGTGTATTCTCAGGTACTAAAGCGCTTTGGTCAGAATTTACTAAAATAGCTGCAGGAGACATAATGGAAGTAATAATTCTAATGTTTACCTTACTTGGGATTTTCTATTCTTTTTTTTTTTTTTTTTTTTTTTTTATAAAGAGTTTGACTCTATTCAAGCTGCTTCATGTAGAGTTTTATATTGTCTAAGAAGTTGCTTATGATGTTAATTTTAACATAATGTGAAGATTGGGTCCCCTGAAGGTTAAAATGTGTTTTGGTTGCCCTTTTGCTGTTGGTATGGAGCCCCGCTGGTGACATCGCTACTTAAAAAATTAATAACGAGTGGAACATCACAGTTGTGTCATTTACAATAATTCGATTAAATAAACCTTTACATTTTTACATTTTGTAGTCACTATGAGACACATCGAAGAGTGCCGTCAGTCTAAAAACCCTGTTTGGAAGGTTAGTACGGTATGAAAAGAAAAGAAAACACAAAACAAGGAGGATTTTGTGAAAAATAGATAAACAAAGTGCTAACTCAAGTGCTTGAGGAGGAGGTAGGTCTTTATCTTCATATGAAGACGGACAGTTTGGACAGCCAGGGGAAGTTCATTCCACCACCTGGGTACCAGGACAGAGAAGAAACCAGCTGGATGCATGTCTTCCTTGTATCTTGAGAGATGGTGGGGAAAATAATGTATGATGCAGGAACGATCTCTACACTGATATTTCTTTAATATGAAATCCGGTCTTGAAAATTGTGCACGTCACCACCATTCACCAGCCAGCTCTCCCCCGTCTTACAGCTACAGACAGCCACGAACCAGGGAGGATGAAGGTTTACACATTTCCCCCCGAGACATTTGAACCCAGCGAACCTCGTCTTTTCAAACTGCAGCGTAACACACTTCGACAAAAGCGCTATCCGCCCTCTTCCACATACTATAAGCTCACAGATACGCATGATTGGCTCGTGTCACTCTGATTGACAGGAGAGAGAGATGAATATGCCCCTCCCACCCAGAGAGCATGGCTAATTTTGCTTTCCTGGACTCCCGGCTACAGATTTCATATTTAATAGCAATAATAAAGTAGAGGTTTAACCATTACTACATCTGTTTTATCTAGTTATTGTAAATGACAAAACTGTTTTGTACTGTATAATATACACTATTTATATAAAAATCTATTTTTTAATTGAACAAACTGATGCAAAAGAAAGATATGTACTGTAATTTATAATAAAGTGTGCATGTAAATTCCCTAGTGGGAATATATATATATATATATATATATATATACACACACACGACTTATATATACGGCCAAGACTTAATTAATTTGTTCCCTCAAAATATCGATTTCATTCCCACACCTTACTAAGTCTTGGCCACACTTTTTTTTTTTTTTAATTATTGATATCACCAGAGGGGCTCTGTATGTCCCAAGCCAAGTAATTATTCATTAACTACAGTACGTCTAATGGAACTGATCTGTAGTTACAGTAGAGAGAACTGGACTATACATCAGCTTCTGGAAGTTAAAGGATTTTTAACAGAAGCTGCAGCTTGTGTTTAAATGATCCCCTGCCCTGTATTTGACAGGATATCTACGACAGCTTGGACCTCAGGCATCGGCGATCCTCCAGCCCAGGCTACATCAACTCGCCGACTTACAGCCGTCAGGGAATGTCTCCCGCTGTGCCACGCTCCCCTCAGCTCTACTACCGCTATGGTCAGTCCTCATCCAACGTCCTGCCTTATTCCTTCTCTTACACACACACACACACACACATACTCATACACACAGAGCTGGCTTACTGAGCGTGACTGTCCAAAGCTGAACTTTTTGGCAGTTATTGAATCTTGATTATTACTACAAATGATCGGGATTCCTGAAAACCTTCAAATGCATCATTCAGATGTGTGGCCTTCTGGGAAAATCCTTCACATGGTCAAATTTTGACAAAATATGACAATCACAAGTAAAGATCTAGCATTATTAAAAAATTTGTTTACGTCCAAAAGTGAAAAAATTTTAAAAAATGCAATTAAAGATATTCCAATTCCATCAAAAGACACCGCACCTACCTCTACATTTCTAACCCAAGGCACTGATCGAAAAGCAACATCACTGCCATATTTTAAAGAATTATACATTTACAGTAGGAAATTTGATTATCAGCATCATCCACATCAGTGTCTGTCTCATCACCCGAGGTAAAGTTGCTTATTAATGTCTTTTTATTGTCATTTAAACATTTTAAAACTTGCCGTCTGTACAGAGTATGTAAGCGCTCTTCTTAACTGATTCTGCTTTGATTAGGCTTGTGTTCGTTTCACTGCGTCATGCAACCATCCAACAACTAGCTCAAAGCATGACGTTCACTGTGCAAGAAAAGCACCCTTAGCTAGCGAGGTTTTTAGCTCCGTGTTTATTAAACGGCTTTCTCACACAACATTATGTTTGCTGGCAGTCTCCAAGGCAAGGTTAGAAAGCTGCCTAAATAAAAACATTTCCACATCATTTTATAAAATAGAATTATGTTTTCTTACGGTAGAGTAGGCTGGGGGGAAAAAAAAAAAAACAGTTTCAATTAAAAGCTGATTTTTCAGCTTTTTCCACAGCGACATGCGTTTTCCCAGAACGCCACGCATACCTATATACATTCTCTTTTAGGAAATGTTTGTTTTAAAGGAAAATATTCTCCAAAACCAGAGCACTCCATTCCACATTATGCTTTATCCATCATACTTTTACTCCTCAGTGTGTATCCTAGTACAAGATGGCCATGTTTTCACTCATAAATCTTTCGAAATAATATCAAAATTGTTAACTTAAAACCAGATACAAAAATGCTGTGAATATGTAAGATCATATTCATCAGATCACCATTTCCTTTTTGCCTTTTAATATTTAAACTTCAAAAGGTCGTTGAACTGAGTTCAAGTTATTACTGGATCAAAAATGTTCACTGATGGTATTGAAATATTTTACCAGTTGAATGCTAAAGGCGAACTGTATATGTGGTCATTTGACGTATTTCGAGTATCAGCGTAAAATCAACTGGTGACAAGGAACAATACAGGAAGTAGATGGTCACATGTTTGCTAATTCAGATTTCAGTCTGGTTAGCTGGAGATTTATTCTGACTACAATCCAGATGCAAAACACATGAAACAACCAGATGTAAAAGGGGTCTTTGATTGTTTTTTTTTTTTTGCATGTCCATGTACAGTTTGTTTTCATTCAGGTTTACGCTGTGTGATTTTCAGCCCATCAAATATCACACATCATAAAATATGTTTTCTTTGGTCAGAAACGTTTTATTAAAATCCCAGTGTGAGCGCACAGGATGACGCCAACCTCATGGGATAGCTAAAAAAAAAAAAAATGGCAGTGGCGATGGCGAAACATAAATAAAACCTTTTAATGGCCAAAAAAATCTCAGCATTACCTCAAGCTCACTTTGAGGAGTGTTTGTGTTTTCTGCACGAGCTGATTTCCAGATCACGCTGATTGATGAAGGAAGCAGAACCATATCGTGTTCTTTAACCGCAGGTCTGTCGTTAGAGGATCTGTAGCGTGTAATCTGACATGAAGAACTCACGCTATCGCACAGTCTGTTACAGAATTCAGCCCAGATTTCATTTCGATCTCGTACAGTGTGAGGCGTCTGTAATAAAAGACTCCTGAAATCACACAGTGTAAAAAAAAAAAAAAACAAATTTGGCTCAATTGTACGCATGTACGCCAGCCTGTGTTTGGGATCATGGGAAATGGGCGTGTCCAGACTTCACTCATGCTCTGCTTTCTGATTGGTCTTGGGCTGACTGCAGGCACTGAGAGTGGCAGGAGTTCTCCCTGTTACAGTCAGCTCGATGCCAGATCCAACATGTCCACCATGTACCAAGCACCCAAGCATTTCCATGTGCCAGGTAGGCTGCTGCTTCTTCTTCACTCACCCTGATCATCCATCCCAATTCCACTACCAGCCGTGGAAAGGGAATGATGCCGAATCTGAAGGGCATACACGTTAAAACGCTTCCATCCTCATATATAATTCTCTCTCATTCTCTCTTTTCCATCAACCACTCCACGTTGGTCCCCCATGAAATAACCGGGGCTTTCAACAACAGTAGCGAGTGTAACTGATGTGTGTGTAACTGATGTGTGTGTCGGGGGTATTTAAGAGAAATGTAAACCACACTACTGGATTATGAAATCTTTAATACCACCGATCCAAGATGTCTTGTTTACCATCAACTACAAGCTATTCTTGTGTTGGTGTGTGTGTTTTCTGCACCTTTGAGACACCTCCATATGGTAAACAGTATGTTGGAAGATATTTTGCTGCTCTTCAGCTTCACTCTCAACATACGGTGACTTTCTGACCAGCTAAAAAAGTCACATTTTGAATTACATTTTCATATTCTATTGAGAAATTCTTTTCGAACGAATAGCCAATATTTTTGATTTTTAAGGCAGTGCCGTTACTGTAAGTCACTGGAGTTATTAAGTGTCGTTAGTGTCATAAGCACCGTTACACCAGTGACAGAAACACCAGTGACAGATTTCCATTAAAGACATATTTTCCAAGATCATCATCTCAGATTACACATCATTAATCACACCAGCATCAATAAATTACTCGGTTAGATCATTTTTTTCCAGTCATAGTATTTACAGGAAGATTGAAAGGTGTAACTCCAAAGACACATCTACATTTTCCACAAGAAAACCAGAATTTGCAAGTAAATTACTAACTTACGGATTGTGGAGAGAACCTCTGCTGGTGTTGGTTGAAATGGCCGCTCATTCTCCTGAACTTTGACCCTGGAAGCACTTATATGCAACTGTTTGTGCTTTCAGAATACAAGTTTTTAAAATAGCTAACCACCTGTCATGACATGACATGAAATGCATGGACAAATATTTTTTTCAAATGATTTATATTGTTAAAAGCTTATACTATTCTGTCAATTTATATAATGATTGACCTCATACTTCATGTTCAGCCTGTGACATTAAAATGAATGAGGAATATTTTTTTAAATGTCAGTAAAATGCTCTAAAACAGTACAACTGGCTTCTGGGACTATTTTCCTCTGCACGTGGCGGTTTCAAAGAATTTTTTTTTTCTTTAAAAAAGCACGCAATAATAAAGATGGGTGTCCCAAAAGTCTCCATACACAGGGGACTATGTACGGCAGCACCACGTCAGTTGTGCCTTCGTCGATCCACTTCTCGGTTGGTCTGTAACACTTTTTGAATTTGTTAATAAGTTCGGCGACAGTGTGGTGTGTGATGAGCTCGCCATGTTTCCTGTTAAAGTCCATCGCAACCTCGCGACAGCTTCCCGATCCAGCCATGAGAACGATTTCAGTACGTTCTTCTTTGGTCAGAGGCGTTCTTAAAGGCTATCTGAAAAAAATATGTATGTTATAAACTAAGTATGAAACATTTTGGAAGACATTTTGCTAAAAAAGGGTCTCGGGGAAACCTCAGTAGAATAAATTCCAGCTATTCGTTTTCAGTAGTACTGAATTGTAGCCCTAGAACGTGAAGAATTTTGAAACTCGAGAACTTCAGCTCAGATGATGAATAGGGATATGACCAGGATGTCCTTCCTTTGTGTCCTTTTCATTTCTTTTCTACCACAGTGTCCTGCCACATCTCTACCATAATGTCCTTTTCTTCCTCACTGTTTCTTCTTCACTTTTTGTTTCTCTCTGCCTGTCTTCAGCCACTGCGGAGGCCAACATCTACAGGAAGCCACCCATCTATAAGAGACATGGTATTTGTGCAGACGCTTCTCTCTGAACGAGACAATCCTCTTGTTCTGGAGACAATGAGCCGTGATGTGTTTAGATACGTTGCTGTGTCTCCAGCGCTAGTTTAGTGCTAGTTTATAAATGTCACATTTCAAACTGGTCATATTTATACAGTGTAGATACGTATACTGTTCCTTACCCGCTTCCGTCCT
>CM075017.1:1291455-1293955 GCA_037576675.1 Pangasius sanitwongsei | reverse complement strand
TATAAAGGAAGGGTAGTGTAAAAAAAGACAGGAGAAATAAAATACTAATAGATTAAAATAAACAAACAAAAAAAAAAATAGCGCAAACGATGTGCATAAATTAAGGACAATGTAAAGGCACTATATACGGAATAATTGAAAAAGAAGGATAAAATAAGTGAAATTGCAGAATAAAAGTGAATTTACTAATAAAAGTAAGAAAAAATATAAAGCAATAATAATAAAGAAGAGCAATCAGGACAGTTAGAAGAGACACGAGGGCGAGGCAGGTCACTGCGAGGCAGAGACGTGTTGTGCTGCTGATATACAGCAGTCTTTATCTTCTCCTAGTAGGAGGGGAGTTTTTCACTGTCTGATGGGTCATCAGATGTTTGGGGTGTGTGTGTGTGTGTGTGTGTGTTTAATTTTGCCGTAGAATTTCTCTCGGATGTAGCAGTGCTCGTCTGTGGGAGCCATGTTTTCCTGCGTCTGCCTGTTTCTAGTGCTCGGTCGTGTCCACTTAATCTCTATCCATCACACTGCTGAAGTGAAGTACAATATTTTATTTTTTAAACAACTGAAGTACTTAATTATGACTTGATTATAAAGGTATAATGTACAGTTACAGTGAGTTATATACTCAAGTGCAGTAAGGAGTTCTCTGCTCCTGTACACTTCTGATGGATTAGGTTGAAATTAGGACCAAAATGCTGGCGTATTCCTTTGTGACCTTCTTTGAGCAATTTACAGTGTCAAACAGTGACAGTAAGCCCCGCCCCCATGGGTGCATGGTCTTTCTTATTTCCCCGCTGATTTTGTCCCCATCGTCTATTATTCATGAGCGGCAGAATGAGAGCAGCCACATTAACACCCATCACTCTGTCTCCGAGAGAGAATGGAGAGCGATTACAAACACACGGATGTAACTCAATATTTCATCCTTCCCTCTCTCTCTCTCTCTCTCTCTCTCTCTATCCAGCTCCCAGATCGCAGTACAGTGCAGACAGCGGTGAGTCATTTACACAGCTCATGTCTTCTCATCTTCCTCTCCTCATGTTGTGTTTCTCTCAGCTCATTCTTTATGTCTCTGCAGAGCAATTTTGGGCCTCACTAAAGAATATCTTGGCTTCGAAAAGTATTTCATAACGCCACATTGTGGAAATATTATATATTATAAATATATGCTACTGAAATGCTTTTGTTGTCCTGCGTTTATTGCTTCTATTACTACTAATATGTATAGTGAAACCAAAAATGAATTTATATACAAAAATATAAATATTACAGCTTTTGGACAGTTTGTTTCAGCTGTATCTGTATGCTGTAGCATTACAATACGCTATAAGCGTGCACAGAGGGCCCTCTAGTGTCCACTCAGCGTCTTCACATTTGCCCTGTCGATGACTGTGTCTATATAAAACATCATTACATGTTCAATATCAGCTCATCTTACTGTGAGACCAGCTGCTGAGCTTTCTGTGTGTGTGTGTGTGTGTGTGTGTGTGTGTGGTTTCTCACAGATCCATTCATCTCGAAATCAGCTTCGTTGCCAGGCTATGGCAGGAACGGTATAAACAGGGTAAGTGGATGGCACAGATCCTGTGATTGATTAGATGTCACCCAAAACCTTCATTCATTCATCTTCAGTAAACACTTTATCCTGTGAGGCAGGAATACACCCTGGATGAGAGAGACACAGAGACACACACACACACACACACACACTTTCACACCTACGGGCAATTTAGCAGAGCCAATCCAGTAATCCAATGGAAGGAAACAGAAGAACCTCAGAGGAACCCACACAGACACGAGGAGAACATGCTACACCGTGCCGCTCATCCAAAACCTAAAAGAGACTAAAATATTTTCTGTATTAAATAATTCAATTAGATTTGTTTCTTTGACAATGCACACAACTGAACAAGGCACATATGCACCTTTTACACTCGTCAGGAAAGTCACATTGCTGACTGAAAAGAAACTGGAAACACCCCGTGCATTTGCATAATGGAAGGTGATAGGCTCCGTTGGAGTTTCCAGTCTTTTAAAAGTCTACTAAAAAGTTATTTATATTATTTTTATTATTTATTATTATTATAACCATTGCAGTGCCCAGTCTGAGCACTAAGATTAATTACCGTAAACAGTCTATATAAAATATCTTTAAAAAGTTTACACTGACATTAATGATCTGTTCACACTATCTGTTTGCAGCCCCACAGTGCAGATTACTTCCACTACGACAGCACCAATGCAGTAAATTGGGGATTTAGAGGTACGCGTGTTCTCAGCCCAGCTACATCTATACACTATATGGCCAAAAGTTTCTGCACCCCTGACCATCACACCCATATGTGCTTCTTCCCCAAACTGTTGCCCCAAAGTCTGAAGCACACAGTTGTATAGAACGTCTCTGTGTGCTGTAGCTTTACAGTTTCCCGTCACTGGAACTAAGAGGCCCAAACCTGCTCCAGCATGACGATGCCCCTGTGCACAAAGCGAGCTCCATGAAGACATG
>CM075017.1:1279725-1291355 GCA_037576675.1 Pangasius sanitwongsei | reverse complement strand
GCCACGCTCCAACATCTAGTGGAAAGCCTTCCCAGAAGAGTGGAGCTTATTATAACAGCGAAGGGGGAATAAATCTGGAATGAGATGTTCAACAAACACGTATAAGTGTGATGGTCAGGGGTGCACATACTTTTGGCCACTGATTCCTGCTTTTCTCTTTTTTCTCTGTTTCAGAATACAAGGTTAGAGACCACACAACCTGATACTGAAGAAACCAGGAAAAGAACAAGAACCATTTTTATTTCATGAAATAAAAAAAATCCCGTGACATTTTTTTTTAGCTGTTTGTGAAACTCACATTTTAACTTGAAATGTGTTTCAATCAGAGTGTGAATTAGACAGTGACCTTCAGTTAGCAATGTTCTAAATATGAACCAAAGAAGCCTTTTAAAAAACTAGCACCGATAACTTTCACAAAACGGGAACAAAGCAGCTTAGCTATAAATAAAAGGGCCGTAATCCATGCTAAACATAACTAGCTAACAACCTAGTGGCGAGCTAGCAGCAAGATACAGTAATATAAATTACAAGTCCACTGGAATGGTAAATTATTTCATAGTGTAGTTGACACAGTCTCATTTCAATCATGTGACCAAACTAGCTAGCTAATTCATAAAGTGCTTTCTCTGAGGGAGTGTAAAGTTTTTCGTAAGTGTATGGCCTGTTGTAGTGGTGTTTAAATGTGTAATTTACGTGTCTTTCTGACATGGTTAGGGACACATACTTTGGCATTTATTAAAATTATTGAGCTGTCAAAACCCCCCTAACATTTTGTCTTCACTTTCTTTTAAACAATAAGTGACCCAGACACCGTGCTCTTAATGTCCGTGTTTATAAGCCGCTAACTTTCTTTTTAATATATTGTGATGCTGTGTATTTTTCTCAAAATGTGCTATAACGTGTGCCATCAGATTCTTTTCCCATACAAGCCTTTAATTCAGTTTCACATTTGCAAATTCTCTTGAGAATTATCCAGAATCCTGCCACTGGGAAAAAGGGCTTTTATTTTAGAAGGCAATGTCAACATCCGTTCTTAAATCGAGCTGATTATGCTAGTTCTGTCAACTAGTTCGCTTCATTCATGCTTTTCCAATTTTTTCCCATTTTTCCAATTATTTTTAGAAACTCTCAGTCGAGATCAAGACCATGTTTAGTGAGACCAATGCCCAAGAACGGATCAATATATAAAACATCTCAACACCGGACTGGAGGCCTACAGTGCTACCAAATACACACATTTTTATTTATATATCGCTTTTAACAAAGGACTTTTACGTAAAGCAGCTTAACAGAAATCCAGAAAAATTCAGTTAGATTTAGATCCCTATTTTTTCTACTGATTTTAGTCCACAGTTTTTTAACTTAAATAAAGACCGATACAGTTTTGTATGAGAAGTACAAGCTTTTAAAAAAATGATTAGGTTTATATTAATGCTGATTAAAAACACTTCTTGGTAGTGGATTTGGAATTTTATAGCCTACTGTATATGCATGAGCTAAAAAGCAAAAAAAGATCCTTTTACAAGGCTTGGACATTTTCACAATACACAATATGTATTAAATATTGAGCTTTTCTGGGGATGAGTGTACAGCCATATTGCGAAATTCTATGTAAAAGTTTGTTTATTCAACATTTACAGCACAATAATTTCATGCAGTCAGTGGTGTAAAAGCTCTGAGCGTAATTTATTCGCATTGTCCACAGCTAGAACAAGCCACGTCATCATTAATTGTTAATTGTTCGTTATGTCAGTCATCTTTCTGACGTTTACAGATTTATCCATATCAGGATCTCATCGTCACTGTTCGAGGCCGTAACCCGCTTCCTGGTGACGTGGACAGGACGAGATTAGAGGTAAATCAGTTTAAAGCGATGCACCTGTAAAAGTAAGGAATAAAAAATGACAGGGTGGCGTGATGCGCTGCTACATCCCAAAGTGTTTTATTCCTCTTATACCACCGCAGTTTGCCAACACAACCAATTCTTTTATTAAATAAATAACAGTACTGAATCTTTTTTATGCATTTGTGGAACATCCGCAAAACAAGTTCCTGTTCTCGCTTACGTTATAGCAGCTATAAACAGTCGTTCCCTCACCAGCCTCTTTTCCTCCCTCTCTCTCTCTCTCTCTCCCTCTCTCTCTCCCTATTTCTCTCTGTCCTGAAGATGTAGGAAAACTTACTGACCGTTACAACGTGCTGACGCTGGAGACTCCTTCCTTAAATGTTAAATAAACATCTCCTTAGAGAAGACCTCACGAGATCAGTGATTACACACGTTTTTAATCCGCTGACGTGGCGCGTCCGCCAGTACAAGTCCCTGTGAATGAGCCGTTACTATAGAAACGATAACGTATTAGAACGAGCGCATTAATATAAACCTGGGATTTAAAGACAGTTTTTTTTAAACACCTTCTGACCAATCAGAGTCAAGAATTCAACAGCACTGAGGTCTAATGTATTTTGTATAGTTATTAGCAGAGTACGTTTGCGAAGACCTTTATTTCAAAATAACCTGAAACTCACCTACGTGTTGTAAAATTCTCATTTTAAAAAATAGTTTTTGTCTGTGTGTTTAAGAAATAAGCTCTCATGACCAAGATAACATACCCATATAATGTTCACGTATGATCTGCTTCCACATGTCCTCCAAGAGACACTTGTCCCCTGACGAGTTCTACCAGGTGTTTGGGATGACGATGGCCGATTTCGAGCACTTGGCACTATGGAAACAAAACGAGCTAAAGAAGCAGGCGAGGCTGTTCTAGGAAATAAAGCTGTGGACCTCACCTCAGGACCAACAAGCAGAGAGCTCTGGAGGGTTAAAGTACTGTGAAGGAACTCAACGATCTGGATTGGAGATCCGTTCCATCAAACTGGACACGGTGAAGCCTTCAGCTAGTCCACTGTGGACTGATTCACACACGTACGAGACTCTGTCCAGATCCAGTGACCCAGTGGAATAAAGTGTGTGTGGCTTGTTCGATTTTATTTCAGACTCGACCTCCTGCAGTATCCTTTCCGACTGAACTTCAGGTCGCACCGTATAGAAGAAGTTTATGATAGAACATTGCCTTATTTGTGAGAACGTGAGGTTAACACCAGCAAGTGTGCAAAGAGCGTGGACTGAATGATCTTACTCTTATAAACGATCTTATAAAATGTCCATATTGTGTCTCCGAGACGGAAGTGTGTTGGATGTATGGAGATCTTTCTTAGCCATCGCTTGTGAGGGAGCGTACTGTGTGTATTTCGCAAAACCAAAGTCTTTAGCGCATATCGAACTGTGCCATACTTACGCAGAAATAACCGAATTGTCTCTCTTCTTCTTCAGGTGGAGAACGAATGAGATTAATGAATGAGTAGAATGTATATTAAGAAAAGGTTTTTGTTTATCAGGACTAGATGCTACTTGAATAACTTGAAATGATGTAAACTATGAAAAGAAATTCATGACATTTTAAAAATGTTTACTTAACGTTTTTAGCCATTTCTGTTCATTCCTGTTTTTGCCTTAATTAATGAAAGTTTAACAGCGACCTTATGTAAAAATCAGGAAGGTTAATTTACCACAAATCAGCCAAGACATGTTCAGCGTTCACTCCAACTCTTCCCTGCAATATACGTCTCCAGTTGCTTAACAGGCGCCGCCATGTCGGACTAACCGTATTGCTTCTTTCCCTAGCGCTGTAATTATTCTGGAAGTTATGTAGAAGATAATACATTTCGTTCATTCGTTCATTCATCAGTGAGCTCTTTCTCCTGGTCAGGATCGTGGTGGATCCGGAGTCGATCCCGGGAACGCTAGGCGTGAGGTGGGAATAGACCCCGGATGGGAAGCCAGTACATCACAGTGATAATGCAGCTCCACTTGTTCAGCACAGACTCGTGACAAAGTCATTTATTTAAAACTGACATCACTAAACATCATCATCATCATCATAACCACGTTTACACAAAACTGGGCTCGTATTTATTCTGTTTAGGTGAGAATTGTTAGCTGCATTAGCTTCGTAGCTCCAGTGGACATCAGACATCAGACTATTTTTCTTAAAATTGGAGAAATTTTAATGGATTTATTTATTTTTGCTAAAAATAGTTCCTTTAAGCAGTGGTGGAGTGGTGCGTCTGACTGCAGTTACATTTTCAGCTATTTTTCATTTTAATCAGAATTAAAACAAGTGAAATAAACAATGTGTTTCAACTAAGCTGAAAACTTTGGGTGAAATTGAGACCTTTAATAACTAAGCAAGCATGAGGAAGGAAAATACGTAACGAAGAACTACACGTCAAGATATTTGGACGTTTCACATCTCAACAGATTTTCAACTGAATTCTGATCATTTTTAGAGAAATATTTCTGCAGCTGCTGTATAAATGCCTTTATATAGCAATATTAAAAATTGCATAATTCAATATACTTTTCATCTTTTTTTTTTTTAATAATATTAATTACTTTTCAGATTGTATGAGCAGATTTTAAACTGTCACATTTTCAGCTTATAGGGATATTAGTGGAGGAAATCCTGACTTTTATAGAAGTCGTATGATTAGCAAATTTAAATGAGTAAAAATCTGTAAAGGAATACTGTGCTAATTTTATTTAAGTAAAATATTGGAAGTGTGGATGAGTCCGTGTGGTTTATTCAGTCTTTTTTTTTTTTTTTTAATATATAAACAAAACAATAAAAATGAAGAAAGGTCAAGTCACACTCAACGTATTTTCATGAACCAAAACATTTAATGGGTACAAATGAAAAAAAAGTGTAGTTCAGTGCTTAACCAAAATCTCATAAATAACCCAATTGACTGGAGGAAATGTGAGAGACGATCCCGAAAAGCGGAATGCTGCCGGACACAAAATGAGCAGACACATGACGATGGCGGGTTTCTGACGCTGTTAGAATCCGGGCAGGATGCAGTCAGTGCAGAACTGCAGGCATCTCGGTGCCGAACTACAGGCCACCTACAGCCCTTCTTCATCTCGCGGGTTTATCATGCTCGATTAGTTTAGCCTTTGAGGGAAGACATTCCGGCTCTCATGATCTCGTCTACCAGGAGGATGTTGCTAGCGATTACCGTGCTGAAGAGAGGGAAAGAAAAAGAAAAACAGAAAATAAAAATACAAACAGGAGCGCGCAAAGACCACATTCACTGTGTGCAGGGCAAAAGATTATTCAACTAGTTGTGAAATATATACACCGTGTTTTTCATCGTTCTTAAATGAACATCCATCATTATTAAAAAACATTCCTACTGGCGTTATGATGGAGTGCAGCTTAAAAAGACGCCATTTTGTCGGAATCCACTGCGTAGCTCGGACGCGCTCAGAGGGTCTGGCGAACTTTTCCGATCTTTCCGGAATGGAAGCACGTCTAATAAAATATTATTAAGTGTCTCCTGTTGTCCACTAATCTAAACAGTTCGCTGACTTCTTCCCAGGTTTTCGTCAGTATTTTTTCCCCCCATCCCATTTCAAATCTAGATACAGATTGACTCTGGACATACTACAGACACACGAGATAAACTGTTTCTACTAAATCCATTTGATCAGGTGAAAGAATTGATCAGAAACAGCGAGAGGTGTGTGTTTTACTCACCACGAGTGAAGCAGCTGTTTTTTAACACTATAGTTATCCCAAATGCCGGCCTCTCCAGCTACCATGGGCTCGCCTAAGAAACAGATCAAACATTGCTCAGATTTCAGTCTCTCATTAATTATGTGAAACATTGTGAGGCATCGAGGCCAACGTGGGGGTAATTTTGAGACACACCTGTGCTCAGGTCCACGCCGATGAGCTGGCCGGACTCTTTAAATTCAGTCTGCAGCTTCACGAGAGTCTCCTGTGGATCATAGCCTGAATTCTGAGCCAGGACCTGCAACGACACGCGCGGCTTTTCCTTAATATCTTCACAGTTCTGATGCTTTGTGAGGGCAAAACATGCAGTGCAATAAAAGTGATAAGAAAATCTAAGAAATCAATTCTCTTCAGTTATCTCGATCTGTAGTTTTCGAAGTTAACACGAGTGGTAGAGATCATCCGCTACGTAAGCCTTGATTTAAACAGGTTTCTTCTAAAAGTTCGACGATAAAGTAAACGTTTAAAAATGACATTTTGATTCGAGCGGCAATTTTACTAAAATGAAAAAAAGTGCTGTTGTGATGTTGCACATGTACATCATTACATTATAAATGTGTTCTGAGAGTGAAATGTCCGAACAGTCTGATTATATTCATTAGCTGAATCTTTGTTGATTGTAAAGATTAAACACAAAACCCTGATGTCTTGACTACAGCCTTCAGCTCGCTACTTCCAGACCTTAAAAACGCAAAATAGAAAATCTAACATCAGGCAAAAGTTTTGTTCGTTCTTAAGCGCTCCAGTACCTTCGGGATGACGAGCAGAGCATCAGCAAACGCCTGCACACCCAGCTGAGCTCGTCCCTTCACCTTGGGCTTGTGTTTCACCAGGGCATCAGCCACCGCCACCTCAAAAGCACCCGCTCCTGCTACAACGCTGCCTGTTCGGGGAAGACGCTTATTTTTAAATAAATAAATAAATAAATAAATCAATCTTCAGCAACACTTTTTAGCTTTATATACAGTGTGTGTGTACAGGACTGTGGTGTGAGGATGCCTGCTTGTGGCAGTACCACGCTCATCATACAAAAGTTACATCCTCGGAAACAATTGGCATAAATTAATATTTATATAACAAGCTCGTGCAAAATGGACCAAATACATTCGCTTGTGCTTTGTGATGTAGAGCAGGGGTGGAAATCTCCCTCTTCTGGACGATACACATCTCGATGCGTAGCGATACGATACGGAAAAAAAACGATACTTTTAAACACGTAACGAGTCGATACGCTTCAGTTCACTACTGATACGATACGATACGAAACGAATCGAGCACGATCCTGAGTGTTCTGGACAGAAAGGTTTACGCCTCGAGGTTTCTGAGCGACACGGCAAGCTGCGCTTTTTGTCTTTAACGTCAAAAGAGCGAAGAAAGGAGCTGATGAGGGAACGATGTAAGCGGGAACAAGTAGCAACTTGTTCTGTGGACTTTCCACAGCATTAAAATGTAACTATAAACAGACAAAAAAAATACAACACCTCGTTCTTTAATCCCATCCTCCATCTATAGGTAATGAGAACGCACGTGAAAGTTTTGGGGATTGTCTATTACTCTGAAAGTCAGTCTCTCTCACACACACACACACACACACACACACACACACACTCTCTCAAACACATTTGTATTTTCCTCTAAGTTTTGACCCGGTTCGTTGCTAGTACATCAATCTGTCATAAGCCACTGGACCCATTTCCTGATTTAAATCATTTTTGTTCTTTACCTCTTCACACCCCTACAGTACACAGTAAAGCTCCTGTTATACAAGTCTGAATAACAAATGCGGACATTTTGTCAGCCTCCACTCGTACCGTCCTCGATGGCGTTTTTGACGGCGCGCAGGCCGTCCCTCACGGCATCTTTGATCTGCGTCAGCGTGTGTTTGTTTGGTCCTTTGACCAGCAGCGTCACTGAGCGTGGGTTCCCACACTTCTCGATGAACGTGTACTTCTCCTCTCCCTGTTACAGACACTCGATTAGTGTGAAAAAAAACAAAAAAAACAAAACAAGATCATCCATCTTAACTCTCACTAAGCACATCTAACATCTAACATCTAATCTAGGTCTAAACCAGAACCTGAACCGTACACAGAGGTTCAACTGACCAGCGTGTGCTCGTAGACGAGACCGGCGTGGCCCAAACACTCCGGGGTGAGATCATCTACAGAGTTCATGGCAACGCCACCGCAGGCCAGAGTGAGTCTGAGACCAAACACCAAGATGATAAAAAGACGCGTTAGGAAAATGTCACAGCAGATGAACTGATTCTGCTGTAGCTTTATCTGTACAAGGTTCAGTTATCTGATCATTCTGAAAGCGCAGTGGAAGTCAGTGAAGGTGACGGGACTTACTTGTAGAAACCGTTTTCAACTCATCTCTGTTTTATTAAATCAGCTCTAATTTATTAAATCAGATTAATCTTTACATTAGGAGTCCTCAAGAATGTTATCCTCAAGTACACAAGTCGTGGCCAGACTTTCACAGCATGATAGTCTAAAGAATATCACGGCGATGTGGAATTAAATCGACCTTTTAAACCCATTTAAAAATATAATGTGTGCTATACAAAAATAAATAAAAAATATTTCAGACTGAAAAAGGAGAAAAAAAAAGGTTTAATTTTTAACAGCGCATATTTTCCTTCCGTTCAGTTTTTACATTAAAAAATATATATATTATATATAGATATATGTAAGAAAAGCACACTGTGATGCAATTTATCGTGATATCATTATCATTATATCATTATATGGTCACATCACCCAGCTGTAACTCTATACAGGGTAACAGACAGATGACGAAGCCTTTACGCTGCACTGTAACGGATTGTTCGCTTTTCCCCCAAATCAGTGATAACACACAGTGATGCACCACTGAGACAAAAAGAGAGAGAGAGAGAGCGCAGTGATCTGGCATGGTGTCTGACTGTCTTTACTACAGAAAGAGTAAAACAGAATTCGGCCATGCGCGAGGCGTTTCTTTGTCTTTCGGCTCCAATACGTGGGCTGCACAACGAGTCGCAGTTTATTAATCTGTAATCATCGGTTCATTCCACAGATCAGCTGTGATACAGGATCACGTCGCTAACGTACTGATCCTGACGCGTTTATGTGCTTCGACGGTATTCAGTTCCTTAATGAAATTTAGTTTAGTTTTCTTTATATTTCAAAGTTAAGAGAGTTTGTGTAACTAAGAAGCAGCCTAATGAAGCTACATCAAGGAACACACACTATGTAATGTACACGTACATGAAGTTGCCAGTTAATTAGGCATAAGGATTTATTATCTAGTGTTTCGGCAACATGATGCAAGCTAACAAACGTAAAATCTGATCCGTACCTCTCCATGTTCCTCCTCTTCGCCCGGCGCAGAGCCACGATGCCTTCTTTAGCCAGCGCGTCCAGAGAGAACGGATCGATCCCCTGCGCAAAAGGCAAGGTTCAGTCACTGCTGCTAAAAATCGCGACGCGCGTCGTGAGAGAACGCGTACAGTGTCCTGGTCCCATGAATACAAGTAGGAAGAACGGAGCGTCTTCTACTGCAGAGGTATAGACCACGCTTTACTGTAGCACAGCTCAAGACCAAGGAGAGCTACAGAAGCACCCATGGGTGTTCACCGTGCCTAAGAACCTGAACTCAAGCTCTCACTTTATCCTGAGTGATAAAAATGAATCTTACAACCTACGGAGAGAAAGAGGACGGAGTTACCTTCTGGTTGATGACCACGAAGCCCTTGTTGTTGTCGGCACACACTTTGTTCTTCAGCTCGATGATCTTGCACACGCGCTCCTCGATGAACTTCCTCTCAGCCTTCACCAGCTTCTCTCTCTCCTCAGCGCTCTTGTAGAAGAAGCCAGAGTTCACCTCGCTGTGGAAAACACATCACATGCTTTTTTTTTTTCCCCCCAGACGGAGATTTACAGTTAAATATACACTTTAACCTTTCAAACATCGAGCTACAGTAGGCCTGTGCGACATAATCGCCAATTTAATCATCTGTCCTAAATCTGGAAAGAACCGACATCACCCGGAAGCCCCGCCCCCTTTCACCATGACGCATCCTTTCGAACTGGACTCGTGAGGTAAAATGGAGAATGTTTTGAGTTCACGAATACGAAATAAAATCTATGGATCGAATAAGCCAAGTCCGGAGTAACGAGAACTCGTCGGATTTACGTTTTCTCGTATTCCAGAGACACGTTGCAGGTCAGGATGTAAGCGTCCTCCGCTCTCTTCTTCATGTCAGGATGTCGGGCTCCGTGGTCCAGCACCAAACCTCGGATCAATCTGGGGGGGAAAAAAGAGAGACAAAACGAAGCATTTCATTAATAACCGTCACATTTCTACGTCACTGTAACATTAATAAAACTGTTAAACCATCAGGAAAACTAAAGGAATTAAACAAAATCAAATCAAAACATCGCTTCACGTCTACAGTCGGATCTCTTACTGCGTGTCGCTATCCGTCTTGTGCTTCATCTCCATGATCTCCACCATGTAAAGGTCGATGGGTTCGTTAGGTTTCCTGATGGCCAGCACTGCGTCCACCACAGCCTGAGGAAACACACACACACACACACACACACACGACTCATCACCAGACGTGCATCAGGAACACACACACCACATAATCACACGACGTCACGGTAACGATAACGATTACGCCACAGTACGACTTACAGACACGGACATCACGGCATCTTTATGCTTTATTTATTTATAATCAAATTATTATTTCATTTATTTATGTATTTATAAATAAATAAATAAATAAATAAATTGTCATGATATCTTTAGGCTTCATTTGTTTATTTATTTATAAATATAATTTTTTTTATTTAAATGATCTGTTTTTTTGTTATACTTAATCTTTAAAAATCTCAAGTGATATTTAATTTTTCTCCTTTTCAGTGTTAAACATGTTAAATTTTATTTTCTATAAACAAATTACACTTAACATTTTTATATATTTAATAATATCATACATTAATAAATAATATCATTAATAATATCATTTTTAATACATTTTAATGTTCTTTGTAATAATTACAAAGCGACTGGAAGCAGCTGATTTGGTAAAAATGTATTTCATCTTTAAAAATTGTAAAAAATTGTTCATTTAATATTTTATAATTTTTTTCCTCCTTTATTCATGTTAAATATTAATTTTTTTAATAACTGAAATGTTATTTAAAAAAAAAAAAAAAAAAAGATTTTTGCAGACATTAAATAAACTATCTAAAGTTTAGTGTTTTAATGCGTTCAGTGTAATTAATGAAAAATCAGCTGCTCTTTTAATTTTGTATTTAATCTTTAAAATTTTAATCTAACAGATTTTTTTTTTTTTATTTCCATTTCCGTGTTAAATATTTTTTCATGAGCGTTCAATAAATAAAATGTTATGTGATTTTTTTTTTGCAGACATCAAAAATATTTAACCTTTTTTTTTTTTTTTTTTTAAATTGGTCACAAGCGATTACACAATTACGTATCGTAATACCACTTCTGCGAATCGCGATATGATATTTTTGGTCGTATCGTCCCCCCCGCTACTGTACAGGAGCATCAGAAATGACACTTTTTGACGTGAAATAGTCGAATTTGTTTGTTTTTTTTCCTACTTGATTACAATCACAGGTTTTATCGTTGCATTTTATACTAGTAGAAGTCAGCTCATGGGAACACACAACGGACTGAGACTGACGAAATATTTGCGCTTTGACTAACAATAGATTTGTTGAAATGAGGGGGAAAAAAAAGAAAAAAAGGTTTTGTGCTGGTCCCATGAATACAAGTAGGAAGAACGGAGCGTCTTCTACTGCAGAGGTATAGACCACGCTTTACTGTAGCACAGCTCAAGACCAAGGAGAGCTACAGAAGCACCCATGGGTGTTCACCGTGCCTTCATCTCACCATCAGCCTCCTCCGTTCATCACCAGCAGGCGTAAAGACAGCGACTGGACAAAACGGGTCTGTTTTGGTTTTTTTAAA
>CM075017.1:1248685-1260529 GCA_037576675.1 Pangasius sanitwongsei | reverse complement strand
TTGTGGTGGTGTATAGAGCCAAAAATGTTAGAATTGTGTCGATGTCCCAATATTTATGGACCTGACTGTACTTACTGCTTCCAGTAATAATACTGTACATATAAAATAAAACATAACAGTCAGTGCATTATGTAAAGCCACTTACAATCCAGGAAGGAAGCTTAAAGGTCCTGCTCGAGGACCGAACCATGTCCACTTGGTGATGCTTGGATTTAAAATGTCAGATATCCCACTATGCATTGCATTTTTTGCTGTTGTACTGTAAATCAATCCACTACTCTAATTCCTCAATCATCTACAGAACTGTCCTAAATAACACTTTAAGCTCAGACCCGCTGATGATTCCTAGGAGTTCCCAGATGCATACAGGTCTGTTATTAAGATTGCACCGACTGTTTTGCAGATCATGGCTTTACTCCAGACGTTTTTGAAGCTGCGAGGGTCTGCGCAGTCTGTGACTCGGGCCTGGGGTTGTGCACCCGCGATGGTTGGAAGCAAAAGATGCCAACACACAGCACGTCAGGATACTTGTAACTGGCAGCTGCTAGACGACTGCTTTGGTACGTGGTTTTCACTTGCAGTTAATGTTTGTTACACAACTCTTGAAGTCGTTGCTCATGTGGTTGCTGTAAAAACAAGTTCTCACTTTTAAGGAAGGAATAACACACATTGGGTTGTGCTGTTCTACCAAAATAATCCCCTCTGCGGTGGTGTGATATGTTACCACCCCGTAGTGGATTCATTTCACATAACAGCACAGTGTGTTATTCCGCTTCGTATTGTGCCACAGCGAATTTTGCCAACAAAGATTTTACAATTTTTAATGGATTACTTTAACAGCTCATCACACTTTTGAACTGTTTATAGATGCATTTAATGTTATGGAAAGTCCACGAGACAATTTAGTTCCTGTTCTCACTCAAGTTATAACAGTTATAAACAGTCCCGAAGACTCTCTCGTGTGAGAAAACCTGAAAAGTTGGAGCTTGATTGTGAGCTGTCACTGGAGACTCCTTCCATGATTATACATCACAACACAGATTTTAAAAATCTGTTTACTGTTAGGCTTAAAACATCCGCTGTAAAAGTCCCTGTGAATGAGCTGTTAGTACAGAAACCATAACGTATTAGAGCGAGTCTATCGTTTACAGTGTATTACAGCTAGAACTACAGAGCAGAGGTTATAGATAATTCATTCACACATTCTTTCTGGTTTAAAGACATTTAAGTCAATAACTTTCTAAATGTCTGTTGTTTTTTAGAATTCTGAAATGACATCTTATCTCAATCTGCAGAACTCCGTTATGGTGGTCTTGTGATGCACTTCAACTACATGTGGCTGAGGGATCACTGCCGCTCTGCCTCGTGCTTCAACTCCAAAACCAACCAGCGCAACTTAGACACCGGCAGCATTGACCTGGACATCCGGCCCACGAAGACCCGGGTGGACGAGGAGAATCTCTTCCTTACATGTAAATCCCAGTATGACTGTGCTGAGTTAAATTGTGGTCATGTTCTTTTATTTGAACAAGACATGCAGGACAACATGTTTTCCCTTAGGTATAAAAATCATTCCTTTTTATTTATTATTATTTTACCAGACTTAAAAGCTTATTGTGTAAGACTCCACACTACTTCTTTGTTATCATAGTCTTTTCCTCTGGGAGACCTTTCAGTCTTTTATATTTTTCTACCAGACGTTTGACTTCGTGCCAACGCAACGATGGGTATATCTTTACTAAGCAAAGATAAGGCTTTATAGGAAAGATAAGAACTTTGACTCTTATAAAAGACCTCAGCAACTTGCTGACGAGGCAATCATTTCAGTCACCGCTAGACGTAGCCGTGTGCATGAAATAAGATGGGTTATTTAGTAACGACTGCACCCTGAGATGATCATCTATCTGTTACTTTGACCAAAAGAGAAGCGAGCTTGTGCTTTGGCTTGACTGGTGAGTAAAGGAATAATACATAACAGGGAATACATGGTGTCTGCCATAGAAGTCAACTCAAGAGCGAAATTTAGGATACAAGCATTTTTCCAAACTAACAGGATTTTCATGAATACTAAATTTTCAATTCAGTTAAATTCAGTTATATAGAGCACTTTTAGCACTGGACATTGTCACAATGCAGCTTTACAGAAATCCAAACATTAAATTTATCCCTAATGATTAAGCCAGATGTGACAGTGGCAAGGAAAAACTCCCTGAGACAACATTGAAACCTTGAGAGGAACCAGACTCAAAAGTCAGGGCAACACTGGATAGTGCGATTATAAATAATTTCTCTTCTATAACTCTGAGCTATATAGTCAAGCAGTGCTAATGTGTTGAAAGTACTTGAGTATGAGCGTCAGTCAGAGTCACTTCTGAGTCATTTCTGAATTCATTAGAGTTTTAATTTTATGTCTGTCGTATCCAAGTGAAGTTATTGAATATTCAGTGTTTGAGACTGGAGCGTAAACTGTTTTTTTCAAGTGGATCAGGCAGGTCGGGAGGGCAGAAGAAGTCAGGATCACTGGTATCTCAGGAATAACGTGTAGCTTGACAACATCCAAACATCCCAGTTTACCAAAACACTCTATGCCCATGAACTCTCCAGATCTCAAGTCAATTCAAGTGGCTTTATTGTCATTTCAACCTTATACAGGTTGTTAGTACACAGTGAAACGAAACAACGTTCCTCCAGGACCATGGTGCTACAAGAGACTACACATATTTTTACATAAAGTGCACGTGCAGACGTGTAGACAGCACAAGACAGTACAATGACTACTAAAACAGGACAATAGGCACAGTAAGATACAGTACAGCGCTGACTAGTACTTAGTTCTAGTAAGAAAGTGAATCAGATGTGACAGTAGTGCAAAAGAGTAACAATATATCTGCACCTTTACCTAAAAGAAAAGCTATTAACAAAAGGTTTGACTAATCAAATAGGTTTTCAGGCTAGACTTAGACTGTGTCTGAGTCCTGAACACTAATTGGAAGGCTGTTCTATAACTGTAGGGCTTTGCAAGAAAAAGCTCTGCCCCCTGCTGTAGTCTCCATTATTCGAGGTACCAACAAAGAGCCTGCGCCTTTTGATTGAAGCAGGCGTGGCGGATCATAAAAGACCAAAGTTTCGCTCAGGTACTGCAGCGTGAGACCATTCAGTGCTTTACTGGTCATGAGTAGTGTTTTATAATTAATTTCTTGTCTAAATGGTTTACCAATAAATTAATTTGTATCCAACTTGATAAATAAGTAAAGTAAACATGAAACTAGTAATAAATTTACTCTGTGTTTTGCTATCCACAGGGCCTGATGGTCACATTACACGCTACAACCTCGCCTGGCTGGTGAAGAACAGCTATGAGGGCCAGAAATTGAGTGCTATACAACCACGCATCCTGTGGAACTCAGAGATTTACACCAACGCTAAGGTGCCGTCCGTCAGCTGGGAAAAGTTCATGAGCTGTGATGAAGAGCTGAAGACATTTCTGAACAACTTCTTACTGTATGGCATTGCGTTCGTAGAAGACGTTCCAGCCACAATCGATGCGACTGAAACAGTGACCAAAAGAGTTAGCATTATCAGGTATGAAGCTTTTATAATACTGAACCTCAGAGATGTTTCGTTTCATTCGGATGCCACTAATATTTTAAAATGTTATATTCTGGAGATGCGCTGAACCCAATTTCCCCATTTGCTAAATGATGGCTATAACAAAAAATCTGAGCATGTACAGATACCTGTGCACAATTTGTGTCACAGGAAGTATCTGTCGTGTCAGTTAGCATAACATTCACCGAATGAACTACAGCAAATCTGATCTAAAATGATGTCCGATGAGCTCTGATGCCAGTACTCTATTGGATTGGTCCTTCTTTAGTTTACAGTCTGTATACTCCATTAGGGCTGGGTGATATGATGATATCATATCAATATCATGATAAACAACGTCACAGTACGCTTTTCGGAGACATTGCAGGTAGGCTTTTCAAACTGGCTAAATTGATATTACCAGCTGATTTGATGTTAAAATTTTGTACTGAACCTTTAAAACTGTAAAATGTGTTTATATTTATTTATTTATTGTAATAATTTAGAATAAGTTTTTGTAGACATTGTAGATATAAAGGTTTTTCATAGGTTTTTAAAAAATGCAACACTACTGCTTTGCTGGTAGTTGGTTAAGAAACCTATAAACTATCATGATACATATCGTGTATCATAGAAATGTTTCATATCGTTCAACAAAATAACTGCCACACCATCACACCCATACTTCTTAAACTTAATATGTTAGCAGTGCTTTCTCAAATTTCAAATCGCAAATTTCCTACACACATTGTTTGTACCCTGATCAGAAGTGCTCTTGTGTTTCCAGAGAGACGATATATGGCCGAATGTGGAGCTTCACCTCCGATTTTTCCCGCGGTGACACAGCATACACAAAGCTGGCCCTGGACCGCCACACGGATACGTCTTACTTCCAAGAGCCTTGCGGGTGTGTATGCAAACAATCTTGATTTGAGTCTGGGAGCTGCTGTAGTTGGGCCCCAGATCATGCTCTCCTTACAGGACCTTACAACGTGACAAAAGATGTAAAGCCTTCTTCTTCGGTATCTGTTGAAAATGCTGAGGAAGTAAGAACATGACTATAGAAATGAAATCATGGCTTTGTTTCAGTTCCCCTCTGCCACCTCCGGATTAGTTTAATCTTTCTGCTGTATGCTTTGCTTCCTCGATGCTACACGAGGCCGGTCACGTCTCTGTTGCATAACTGTGATCTGAGGGCTTGAAATCCTCATTGAAGCGCATTAGACTAAATAAACTGATAATAAACACGTTACTCTTCTTGCCTCAGCGTGTTTCCACATACGCAGAGTTTCGTCTGTTTGAATTGAACCCTGGTGCGTTTTCGTCTTTATGCAGGTGCTTTATGCGGCTTTAGTCAGATGCGGAACAAAATAACCGGTACCGGTACCTGACCGAGCTGGTATCAGTCTGGTTCCAATCAAATTCTCGCACAGTTTGATTGCAATGAGAAAGCAATTTGACTCGGAATTGACCCGGTTGCAGGAAGTGAATCAAGCGTGCCGTGTGTTTTGGGTTGCAGCTTTTTTTTTTTTTTTTTAAGGACAGAGCTGAAGTGCTGAAATTGCTGTAATTATATTTATTTAATTACAATAGTAATTTAGAAGTAATTTATTGAGCATGGCTCCGTGTTCCTTTGTTCTGTGTGGTTTTTATGATTTCTGTGCTCACTTAACAATGCTTTGTTTAACTTTTTCCATTGTCATATTTCTGACCAATCAATCAATATTTCAGCCCTACATGCACCTCAGGCATGATTTTTCGTTCGTTTAATTCCATACAGTGTGAAAACAAAACAAACCAAACTCAGCAACCGGACTAATAGGTGAAAGCGTCCGTAGAGTACACAGCAGATCCATGGTAAGAGCGCATGTGAGCTTTTTATTTGGGTTCATGCCTTTTGCACAGTAATAAGTAATTCAATTTTTTTTTCTTTTTCTTTTTTTCAAAACAAATAACACTGAAGCCTCCCAGATCGCTTGTGGCTTTCTGCTCTGCTTTGGATTTGCTCTATTCATGGTCACACACACACTTTCTCAGCACACTGCTCAGGGAGAGAAAGAGAGAGAGAGAAAAGGATTGAGAAATCACATAAATATACGTACATTACCACTCTTGCTTGTCACAAGGCACCTCCGTTCCAGTGCGGACCCACGCTAAACCGTGACCTCTCTGCTGCAGTTATGTTCTAATTGATACAAGAGGTAGTAATTCACTTATAGTAATATGCTTATCCCTTTAAAATTCAAGCAAATGTTTATGCCCAGAATGGTGTCATGAAGGGTTTTCTGACCGTATAAAATACAGTAATACCGTGCAATAACCGAGCAATATTTAAATATGCCTGAACATCATGATTAGCCGTCTACTGTACGGAAATATTTGTTTCTATTCTGTTTTTCTGGCCTTACCATATTCCAACGTCCACGTTCTCACACTTTTACTCCACCTGGCTGTATGGCAGGATTCAGGTGTTCCACTGTCTGAGGCACGAGGGGACAGGCGGCAGGACTCTGATAGTGGACGGCTTCTATTCAGCAAACAAAGTGCTCGAGCGATCTCCTGAAAACTTCGAGCTCCTCTCACGTGTCCCCATCAAACACGAGTTCATTGAGAACCTCGGCAACCATAGCAACCACATGATAGGCATCGGCCCTGTTCTCAACGTCTACCCCTGGAACAATGATGTCTACATGATAAGGTATAAGAGCACCCACAGTCTGATGTGACATGGCATATCATATGGTATCATTCAATACTACTTACATTACATGAGTGTGTTTACATAATAAACACACTCTGTCCAGTAAAGAGAGAGTACAGGGGTTAAAAAAACACTCCTGGCCGATTCAGTCCAGGTTAAAGAAATCACTACAGCAATTAGGAAGTTCGTAGCTGCAGATATGAGACTCTACTCTGTATAAAAAAGAACGCAGGATTCAAAAACACGTTTCAGCTACACAGAGCTGCCTGACTTTGACAGCACAGAAAAAAAAAAAAAAATTCAGGAAAATAAAACCCGTGCTTCAGACACGCCTTGTTTGGAAGTTGCACCAGCGAAAGCTTGGCCAGAAATCGAATGTATCATTAGCTATGTTTCATTTTTGTACCATTCTAATGCACAGAGATTGTTTCGTTATATGCTGCTAAGAGTCTGAATGGATCACACAAGCATGATGTCATTATTATTTTAAGTTTAAATTCTTGAACTTTTTTTTATAATGTTGAATGATTTAATCAATTGAACATGGAAACCTAAGTTTTGTTGTAATGCTATTGTTGTCAATGTTACTTAGGTATAACAACTACGACCGTGCCGTGATAAACACAGTTCCTCACAGCGTGGTACAGCGCTGGTACGTGGCACACAGACAGCTCACTGACGAGCTCAGGAAACCTGAGAACGAGCTGTGGGTCAAACTCAAACCGGGCAAGGTAACGAAACCTCAGTGGAAATCCTGGTCATCTATTATCCACTGTATTATGATGAGAAAGTGTTCAGTAATATTGTTATGTCCTGTTTGTTAAGGTTCTCTTCATTGATAACTGGCGAGTGCTGCACGGTAGAGAATCCTTCACAGGACTCCGTCAGCTCTGTGGCTGCTATTTGACCAGAGATGACGTGCTCAACACAGCTCGCTCCCTGGGCCTTCAGGCTTGATCATCAGCTGACCAGCACAAGAACACCAAACACCAAAGAACAAGCTTAATCCCCATAGTCTAGCAAAAACCCAGAACTGCAGAATTGCTGAAATCTGTGAATCTCATAAGTTCACATTCACACCTTTTACTTAAAGGGTAAGGAGTTCTGAGGAGTTCCTTATCACCACAAGTAAGGAATCGTTCTTATGGTTCTGTCAGTTTTATTAAAGATACGTTAGAACAATACACACAGGGAAATGAGGCTGGGTGATACATGGAAGAACAATTCTAGCACTTTGACCATGATGATATCCGGTGATCATGGTTATGTTTTTAATTGAAACTGAAAATGTTTTAATGTACTAAGGGTTGTACCAACACACCATGGTGTATGTTCATGTATTATCTTTTGTCTTTTATGAGCGAAACTTGCAAATAAATGTAGTCCGCTGTAATAATATCAGCAAAATTGTGCTGTCAAAGACAGTCAAAAGACAATACAGTAATTTACTGTGTGGAGAATTGACATAGATAAACTGTAAGAAGTTACAGTAAGCAAGCTTCCAGAAAAACAGACAGTTATTATTTTACAATGCTTCCCAAGGTGGTAAATTAACATATAAACGAACAAATATTACAGTAATTAACCTTTCAGTAATAGATAATTGTTATTGTATCAATTTTTATTGTAATAAACTAACATCAAATGCCAAATTATAGTATTTAAGATGTCATAAAAACAGTTACTATTATTTTACGGTAATTACTTTTATAATGCAATTATTATTATAATTATTTTGTCTTTACTGACATTTTTTAAATTTTATAGAAATTTACAAAATAAAGTAAAAATTAGTAAAGACAGCATATTTGAATGCGAAAGCATTTCATTTAGCATTACTGTGTAATCAAACAGTTTACAGTGTATTTTACATTTTCTTTCCCCTGTGAATTTACAGATTTTTTTTAACAGTCCAGGGTAAGTTTGAACTTTTATTTCAGCATGTGTTCTTGGCACGATCAATAGACTGTAACAAAAGCACAAAGAAAAACAAGCAAAATTGTACACTCCTGAACAAAAAAAAAAAAAAAAAAAAAAAGGGTCAAGCCCAAAATGGCAAATATGAAGCTTTCAATGGTCTTAACAACAAATCAAATGGTCAGAAAATGAGCAAGAATGAAACATATTCACTCCTGAGAGCGTTTGTAAAATTCAAACTAACACATGTCTAGGTGAAAGATATTTTCCAAAATATCTTCTGGGATGTTTTTTTTTTTTTCTTAAAATATTAGTCATTATTTGGTTGCCACACCTGATGTACCTCATCAAGGGCCACAAGGCTTAAACATTTAAATAAACTGAAGGGAAAAGCTCTTGCATACTAACTTACTTTATCTATTTGTTTAATTAGTGCAAATTTCCTGACCAATGATTTGTTGTTAAGACCATTCCTGCCTTTCCTGTGCCTGAAACAAATTCTCCCAGGTCCAGGATGTACTGAACTTCATTTTAGCTGTGTTGGATTGTCCTTACAGCTTTCTGTAATTGCGTCCATTAAGCCCCTGGACTTCCACCCACATTATGACTCAAGTGGTGTGGAGGCATTGATCACCTTATGTAGTATACTCTAGTTTGGATCACTTTAATTCCCAGTGATTCAAGCACAAACCTCACATGGCCTTACTACTCTCACATGGCCTTACTACTGTATGGGCCACACCCTGTTCCAAGTCTGCTGATAAGTGAGTAAACACTTGCCAGTCTTCTCTAAAACATATTGGGAAAGGTGGAAGGTATCCACCACTTCAGTTTTATACTTACGGCACTTGTATTCTATTTCCAGCCACACCAATGGGTATGTGTTCGAATCCCCTGTAAATACACCTAATCTTTTCCTTCCAAAACCTTTCCAATGCCCCATTTCAGATCAGGTCTTGGCTCCTGGATCTCTACAACCCAAACAGACCAGCCCTGTCCTGCCCTTGTGGGTTGCTGTGAACCCTGGGGAAGAGAGGGGAGAACAACACAGGTTAGTAAGGTTGTGGAAGGAACCTGGATGCCGAGCTCCAAACATATCTGTACACCCCTTCATCATTCTGGGGATGTTGTTCTGGCCAGTTGAGAGGGAGTTTATTCATGGGGTATCGCAGACGAGGAATGGGAGAAGAGGCTCGATGTCATGTTAAAATTAACCTCTGTGCAGCTCCCAGGTTTCGGAAGCAGTGCAACAATTTCAGCAGCATGCCGCTCGGAGAACAGAGTAGACTTTAATAGCTAAATTCCTATTAAGCAGATAACTTTGGCTGTTAGCTAGCTATTGATTGCTGAATGCCAATGTGGCCTTACTAGCTAGAATGTTAGCTAAATGGACATTGAGTGTTTAACATGTAGAAAACTAGCTATTTAAGTAGAACTTAAACTTTTATTTATTTGTTTGACCACTCTATAAAAGCATCTACTTTCACCTTTGGCCTAATGTAAATAAAAATCTGTGTTTATGAGGTTTGTATTGTAGGGTTCTAATTTTTCTCACAACTGCAACCTTGAATTTGCATTTTCCAATTCGAAAAAAAAACCCAAAGAAATTCTTTAAAATAAATTTATTAAATACATCACAGAAGTATTTTTATTTAATGTGACGTGTACATAATTCAAATACAAATACGAAATGCAAATATGCATATGCAGATACTTTTTTCGGTTTCCAAGCTAACAAACATGGCGCCCCAGGCTCTCCAATCGTTTCATCGCGAGACTACGAAACATCGCGAGAGTGACCGTGAGGCTGCATTTTAGACATGCGCAGACGCTCACACGTGTTCTCTGCAGGCGCACAGAAAGAAGATGGCGGACGGTGAAAGTACGTACTCTTTTCAAACTGTTCCTTTTGTGGTGCTTTGACAATTTTATTGCCCTTTAAAAGAAAAAAAAGCAGCACAGGGATTGTACTAGTCTAACATGTAGATAATGTATTGTGTGTTTTATAAATATTAATAAAAGCATGATGGCTGTAATAGAAAGCAGGCAGCGGCATGGCGCGTGCAAGTCCCTTCAAAAGGGTTTCCTATAAACCATTATACATGAGTTTCATGTGTATAATGCAATATAGCAATTTCTACGTTTTAAGAGTTTGAAAGAAGCTGCTAGTTAATTCATTATACTATACTATACTGTACATACTCAGGCGTTTGCATTGGTAGGTCCATTTATGGCTTGATTTAAAAAATTATTATTATTATTATTATTATTATTATTTTTTTAAAAAAAAAAGCTGTTTATTGTCTCATGAAGCTCGTTCCAAAGTTTGGGAAATATAACTTTACATGAAGTGTGCATTTGTTAAACTTTACTTCCCCCAGTTTGATTTTTATAGATAGAAATCATGTTTTTATTTATTTATTTATTGTTTGTTTGTAACCTTGTTCACTACATTTGCAGATTATTAAATGTCTGAAAATGTTGCTGAGTTAAAAAAAAAAAAATAACTTAAGACCTCACACAAGTCATTTCTGTGCACCACGTGGTGCTGGTGTGAGCCACGTGTTTGAGCCCATTTTAGCCTGGATGCTAAATGATTATTTTAATTCTTCCTCCTGATAGAGCTGAGTTTAAATCCTGGATCATTTAAGCTGATGAATTTATTCTGGGGAAACCTTTTTAAACGACATGCTTCCTGAATTGTAGGATGCTGTGATGTGAAACATGTCTTACTTTTCTCCTCAGTGGCTTCTGCTAAGAAAGAGAAGAAGAAGAAGAAAGCAAAGATTTCAGATGAAGAAGTTGCGGTAACTCTTTTATTTATTTATTTTTTATTTTTTGCGCTGCTCTTCTCAGTTCTTGATATGAATTGGTTGTACAGTTTTGGTTGGAGTTCAGGCTGTGGTCCAATCTGAAGTGATCACGACTGTTCCCTATTCCCTCGGAAGTTTCCACCCTTCGTAGTGAGCACTCGGAGGGGTTTCCTCTGTAGAGGTGGAAATATTGTCGCACAATCGCTGGACTACGCCGTCCTGCTGCGGCAGACGGTTCGGCATAAACCCAGTCCGTGTTTAAAGTCACTTCAGAATGGACCTTGTGTTTGTTTTTTGTTTGCATTAATATTTTTTTTCTGACAGGAAATCCAAGAAATGGGAGATTTCCTCATCAAACCTGAATCCAAGGTCGCCAAACTCGACACGTCCCAGTGGCCTTTGCTGCTGAAGGTAAGCGTCACTTTGAACGCATCCGTCTCCGTGCAGGCAGACTCGGCATGTCGGATGATGAATGTGTTTATCCATTCTCTGAGTGCGGCGGGTTCGGACCCTCTGCGGCCCCTTCGGTCCGTTCTGGACCGCGGGGTTCTGGTGGCCCGTTTCTCCAGTTTCCTGCTGTTTCAGTGGGTTGGAGGTTCAGGCCAGCGGTGCAGAGGGACCAGACTGGCCCCGACAAAGACGAACGGACACATCTGATCACATGCTTCTGAAAGCCTTCTTTTAAAACGCCAGTCAGTTTAAAAAAACTTAAATTTTCCATTGTAATTAGAAAAAAACCTGTCTGTTGTACCGCTTGTTTTAAAGGTTGTAGTATAGACAAATAAACCAAATATATATATATATATATATATATATATATATATA
>CM075017.1:1219104-1248585 GCA_037576675.1 Pangasius sanitwongsei | reverse complement strand
ATATATATATATATATATATATATATATATATATATAATGTGTGTATGTATTAAAAATCCTCCATAACTAACATTTATTTGGATCTATCCTACGTCCCAATGATATAAATGGAATATAAATATGTGAATGTGGTCATTTTGTCTTTGAATATGGAAATATTTTATGTGAACATGTTTCCTGATGGTTTACTTAATGTTTTTTTTTATTTATTTTTTTATATTTGATCTGCATTTTATTTATTTATTTTCCTTTCTCGTCTTGTTGTATTCCCATCTAGAACTTTGATAAGCTGAACATCAGGACGGCGCACTACACACCTCTGCCACACGGTTCGAATCCCCTGAAGAGGAACATTCACGATTACGTCAGGTAATCCCGCATATCCGTAATGTTCCTCGCGTTTTGGCGAAGCCACATGATGTGATTTAGATGGCATTAGCACTCTGTGCAAAGATGACCTCTTATCTATCACCCAAGACTGATGGCTGCTGATAACGTCTCGTCATGGACGCTGATTTTTGTATCATTTTGGCTGCAGCGTTTTTTTTTTGTTTTTTTTTCCTATTTTTCTGTCCAGAGCTGGTTTTATTAACTTGGACAAGCCAGCAAATCCATCCTCTCACGAAGTGGTTGCGTGGATCAAGCGGATCCTGCGCGTGGAGAAGACGGGCCACAGCGGGACGCTGGACCCAAAGGTCACAGGCTGTCTGATTGTGTGCATCGACAGAGCAACGCGATTGGTCAAATCTCAGCAGAGTGCCGGTGAGTCGGATTTTTCTGTGCGCTCCCTTTCGGCTGCGGAGGACCTTCAGTAGTACGTGAAGGTGTCTGGTGGAATAAGTTCAGGGCGCTTTCACAACAATTAGAGGGAAATTAGATACTTTTAGTTTGTTTGCTGTTTGTTTTTTGTTTTTTTTCGCATTGCATTTAATTACACGAACCAAAAAAAACACTGCCTGAGGCTCATGTAGGGCTGAAAATGCATGTCTGAAACTCCTTCATTTATTGATCAGACATACTGTGATGGAAAATACTTCAATACTTTAGAAATCGTTAGTCCTACAAGCCCCCCAGACTACATTTTCTGTCCTTTTTGGTTTCTTTAATTGCATAAAGTGTGAAAACGAACCACAAGTCTAACATTTCACCCCGATTCTAACTCTAATTGTACTAATAGGTGTGAAAGCGCTCTTAGAGTATACCGAACGGATTAGTTCAGCCTGGAGCTGTACGGTATTTTTAAAGCCTGCTGTATCCTGTGAGCATGACCTCACTCAGTAAAACCAGTGGCCTTTCCTCACTACTCTTGTGCCGTGTGTTTCAGGCAAAGAGTACGTGGGCATAGTACGGCTGCACAATGCGATAGAGAGCGAACATCAGCTTGCGAGGGTAAGTGTTAGGAGGTGTTCATAAGGGCGTTGTGCGATGACGTGACATGATGAACCCGTTTATCCATTCTCTGAGTGTCTCCAGGCACTCCTCTCTCTGCTGGCCTTCTCATCGCTGCTTCAGTGTCCTACTGCTGTGGCTGATGCTGGAGGACGTGCGGGTTTGGAGAGCCAGGATTCACGAAGGAAGAATTAATGGGACTGATCTCGTACTGCAAATCTTTATTGATTTTTGCTTAACACTGGGAAATGTGGATGAAATTTGATCTGGCTGTGATTTATCCCACACAGACCCTGGAGTGTCTGACTGGAGCTCTGTTCCAGAGGCCTCCTCTCATCGCTGCAGTGAAACGACAGCTACGAGTCAGGACCGTCTACGAGAGCAAGCTCATCGAATACGACCCGGAGAAAAGACTTGGTAAACAGCAGCCACATTCCTGCTCCCTGCTTTAAGAGTTTTATCCGAACAAAGCCATATGATGCTATATAGATGACATTAGCATTTTTGTGCAAAGATGACCTCCTATCTATCACCCAGGACTGATGGCTTTTCTAACGCTAGACTTTTCGCCACGTGAATCAACTCGGAACAGCTTCTGAAGCTTTTTCTCCATGCTGCAGGTATTTTCTGGGTGAGCTGCGAGGCGGGCACGTACATCAGAACGCTGTGTGTTCATCTGGGGCTGCTGCTGGGGGTTGGAGGTCAGATGCAGGAGCTCAGGAGGGTTCGCTCTGGAGTGTTGGGCGAGAAGGTACGGTAACACAACAGGGAGCTCAGTCAGTTTTGTGTATTCGTGTCTGTTAGGCTTGTGTGATGTTGAATGTTTTTTTCCACACAAGCCTAGGATAGACAGATGACTGGTGTGACATGCAACACGGTGCAGGAGCCAGTGATTCAGGTTCACACTGTGCACCTGACCAAAGAGTTGAGTTCGGTTCTGGGCTCCTTCCCCAGTCCTGGTAATTAATCTTTGGTACATCAGATGGCTGAAGATGAGCTGTTGAGAAGTTGCACTTGTGGTGCTACTTTTCATCTTCACCAACAGGCTCTGCTCGAACATCTGCCTCGGGTTCTGACTCGGGTGCGAGATGCGACGTATGCTCTCTTATTCATTCACTCATTTATTTTCGGCAGGACTGCATGGTGACCATGCACGACGTACTAGACGCTCAGTGGCAGTTTGACCACAACAAGGATGAGACGTACCTGAGAAGAGTCATCTACCCTCTGGAGAAGCTGCTCGTCAGCCACAAGAGGATCGTCATGAAGGACAGCGCGGTGTGTGTCCTTGCTTTTCCGTCCTGTTTGTGGTGTAAGCAAGTGTGTTGTGGCTTCTGGTTTATATATGATGCGTGTTTATTCTTTCATCAGGTCAACGCTATATGCTACGGTGCTAAAATCATGCTACCAGGTGTGTTGCGGTATGAAGATGGGATAGAGGTGAACCAGGACATTGTCGTCATTACGACTAAAGGAGAAGCCATTTGTACAGGTAATATTTCAGTCTAGTTACCCCACATCTGAACCACATCTAGGCCCCATCCACAAGGGCATTTTTGAAAACCTTTTTCCGTCTGCACGCAAACAGCAGTTCGGGTCATTGAAAATTGAGATGTTTTGAAAAATGGTGGAGAATTTTTAAACCTCTTTCACTGTTTTGGAAAAATCCTCCACTCCTCACTACAAACTGCACTGCAAACGCACATTCATGGATAACTGTGTTCTGCATCGAGCCTGACCAGGATCAAACAGCTCCTGAAGATGACTAAATGAATAAACTTTCGGCCGTGTTGGTGTTTTTCCAGGTTTCACCTTCTCCATTGCTCGATTTGCAGTTCTTAATATTATTCTTAAGGCGTTTTACAGAACAATTTATGACGTGCTATCGCCACCTGCTGGCTTGGCATACTCATTTGAGGGTTTTTTTTTTTTTTGCATGGACGGAGATATTCTCATTTACACCGATAGCATTTCCGAATGGGTTTTTTTTTTTTTTTTTTTTTTTACACTCAACCTTTTTCAAAAATGTCCGTATACCTGTGGATGAGGTCTTGATCAAAGCCACATGATGTTATATAGACGGCATTAGCACTCAGTGCAAAGATGACCTGGTATCTATCACCCGAGACTGATGGTTCTGATTGAATTCTGATCCGTCTTAAATGGAAATGAGTAGTTTTTAAAGGGGAAAAAAAACTTTTTTTTTTCCCCCGCAGCGGTGGCACTGATGACGACGGCGGTCATCTCTACATGCGATCACGGCGTCGTTGCTAAGATCAAGAGAGTCATCATGGAAAGAGACACATATCCACGCAAATGGGGCTTAGGGCCAAAGGTAAGGCAAACAAACTCGGGTTTATTTATTCACATACGTGCATTAAAACCTCTTGTTCTGTAAGTTCTAGCTCCTGTATGGGTTTTAAAGGATGCTTTAGAGTGTGTAGTAGTGCTGGAGTTACCACAAACGCACTTTCAGTGATGATGCACAATGTTGCCGTGCCTACACGATATGCAGCGTCAGTGTAACCCGTGTCTCTTCAGGCTAGTCAGAAGAAAATGATGATCCAGAAAGGCCTTCTAGATAAACACGGCAAGCCGAACGGGAGCACTCCAGCCAACTGGACGGAGGGTTATGTGGACTACAGGTACACTTCATTCTCCTCGGCACAGTGTGTCACCTTAGCTGCTCTGGTGTTGCTTAATGAACGTGGTGCATGTATAGTCAGCTCCAGAATTATTAGCACCCTGAGACTGTGTTTGGTTTTTAAAAAAAAAAAGTCCAGCTGTCCTCCTCGCTGTGTGTTTGTGGTGCATAAGACGTATGGGTTTGGAGATGACTGTACATCAGTTCATGCAGACTGTTATCCCTTTTTAGCCTGCTGTGACTCTAGAGGGAGTCTGTCTGCTACATAAAAACGCAGAACTCATGAGCTCTGTCTGCCCTGTGTACGACAGGCCCTTGGGTTTTGCGGACATGTCTAAAATAGATATGGTCTTTCGTGTCGTCAGACTGGTTTTAATGTCTGATTCACTGTACCATATCGGTCCATTTTATGCATTTCTGACCACCAGTTCCTCTTTTTTTCCAGCAGTAAACCCAAAGCGGTAGTAGCTGCTGAAGATGGGGATGCTAATCAGGCAGGAGCAAAGGTGAACTCTCGGCCTTCTACTAGCTTGTTGTTTTAGTCTTTTTTTTTTTTTTTTAGGTTATGTTTGGATTTTAATTTTCTGCTAATCTTTTTACGTGCAGAGGAAACGCGACGAGAGCGGAAGCGAGGGCGAAGCCGCGCCCTCAACCCCAAAGACGGACGAGGTCAAGAAAGAGAAGAAGAAAAAGAAGAAAGAAAAGAAAATGAAGCTGGCTGAGGAAGTATCGGAAGCAGCAGAAGCCACTGAGGAAGCAGCGGCAGAAGAGGACGCAGAGGTGAGCGCTACTGCTGGCCAGATGTTTGGAAAACATGCCCCTGAAATTAAAATGGGTGTTTGAGCTTTTTGTATCTGTCCCTTAGTGTTGTGGACACTGACACGATTATTTTCATTTTAATTTTATAGTTCTTCTATCAAAATTCCTATTTGTGTATATTTTCCAACGATTGCATGGTTTGAGGGGAAAAAAGTTGGATTTTATCCATTTTGTAGACTAAAAGACTGTTGAATCTCGTCACTGTTCTCCGTATTTGGTTAGCTCGCTAAGCTAATGTGAGGTTTGAGTAGATTGGGTGGAATGTTTGCGAATCTCGAACAAGACGTCACTCTGATGTATTTCCTTCTCAAACAGGAAGTCAAAGCTAAGAAGTCATTACAAGAGAGTGTGTGTGTGTGTATATGAGTAGGAAGTGCAATGCACCATCATCACGTTTTAATATTCGTTGTTTGAAACCGTCCGCAGGTCACAGAAAGCGCCAAGAAGAAGAAGAAGAAAAAGAAGGTGAAAGAGCCTGAGGCTGGTTCAGACTGAAAATCTCCACCGATCGACTGATCAAAAAGACTGTCAAAGACTGAAAAGCTGAACCGATCTAACAGACTGTTAAAGCTCATCAAGTCAGGATCAGGTGACGTGGCCACCTCATGGTCACGCATCAGCCATAAGCTCGGCCCTGCTCCTGTTTCCGTTCCTCACCCGATCTTTCGTCGCTGTCAACCAAGTGACTGAATTTAAAGATGGGTTTAATGTGTCTAAAGTCAGTCTCTTTAGATGCATACACACTGATTAGGCGTGTGTGTGTGTGTAAGAGCAGGCCTGAAATCTCTGCAGGTAAATCGTATTCTGCAGTTCGGTTTTATTCTGAAAATGATCCAACATCCTGCCCTTCATCATTTATTGATTAAAATATCAAATCGAATATTGACACACGGCTTTCAGCTGTCCAAACTTTAAGAATGTTTTGAATGCTGTGGATGAAATTTCTTTTTTTGTAATTTTACCTTGCCTTTTTTTTCCATTCTAATGGCATAATTATTTCCTTTGTAAAACCTTTTGTCTTCTGCGTTTATTTGTACGTTAAAGACTGCTCCTTTATTTTGTATTATGTATATAACAGAGGATCAACTTGTAATCCTAAAGCAGAAGAGTTGGCTCAAATAAGATTTTTTTTTTTTTCTACATGTGTGTTTTTTTGTCGTCTTTATCCTGCCAAGATGTTCTCACTTCAGTAGCAGAGACACCAGAAGGTTGCCAGTCTTGGATATTTATTCAGTTAATTTCAAAAGTGCACCACCTTCATGAGCTACATCCAGAACAGACACTGAAAAGTCGCCAACAACCGTTTGACGTATAGTTTCCCTGTTTTTTTTTAATACAGCAAATGTAAACTTGATGGGGTTCCATGGCATTACAGTAACACAACAGAACACTGAAACCATGTTCAAGATTGAACAGTGCTGTTTATCACAGTAGTGGTCCTTTGTGCATCATTTATTCTACCCCACCTACCTGATGTTTACTGGCACTGCGTAGTGCTCTTATTTTTATAACTCTCATATCTGATTCATATCTGAAAGGAAAAGAAAAATCTCTAACTTATTGCTTTAATAAAACGAACATTTTTAAATACGTATGTTAGCCAGGGGGCTAGCAGCCTGAACTGATTGAGACAACTTGAGCTCTCAAGTCTTGTGACTTGGTATTGCACCTGATTTTATAAGAGTGAGGGTTCGTTCTGATTGGACACGAGGGAGGATGTGGTGAAGGGTATGGTCGATATCGGCGTCAGTAGACCCAGGACACAGGAACCCACTGTGGGCTAGAGGAGGCGCTCTCCAAGGCCTCTTCCACACCTTTCACACTCTCGTCTACGTCGTTGTTGACGAGGATCACGTCGAAGAAATGGCGGTAGGTGTTGAAAATGGTGTCCGATTCCTTCTGGATGGCTTGCAGTGCTTCTGACTGTGGTGTGGAGATAGAAAGTGGGTTACGACAGGTTTACAATGATCTCCATTCGATGCTTTAGATCACCGGGGTGTAGCGATGCATCAGTTCAAAAGGCAACGACTGAAATGAATCGAGGCTTTTGCATAACTTTTAGATTTAAAGTGAAATTTGGAACTGGATGAATAGGGGAAAAAAATGGAAATGAAGACGTGACTGACCTGGTTGCCGGAGTTGGTTGGTGCTATGAACACGACGAGGGGAGCGAACTCGGCTGTTCTGAGGAGTTTCAGCATCTGAAAGAAAACCGCATTCGTTTACTATGTTTACGAGTGTGTGAAGAAAACACGGTTGAAAGCGACATGAAATGTTTTTTTCATATTTACACTCTAACGTGCAAGTACATCTGTAAAGTCCGGAGCACACTACAGGCTTATGTGTTTGTTTTTCTTTAAATAAATACCTTTTAAGGAATATTTCTCGTCCCAAAGAGTAATAATAGAAATGGGTCTAGAAAACCATATTTGCTCCATGAGGCTGTATAACATCAGATAAATTGGTTTATTGACCTTGCTGTAAATCTGACTACAGCTGGAATATTTTTAACTGGCATTTTACAGTTGCATCATTTTATTAGGTTTTCATTACTAATAAAATGTATTAATGTTAAACTACTAAAATCATGTTTTCTAGTATAAAAATGACCAATGAGAACCAATATTTTTCATCAAAGCATACACAGCCAAACTCTTGACCAAGCAAGGAACATTCTCAGATGCAAGAAATTTCTAGCGATTGAAAAATTGTTGCAATGTGAAACTAATCAAACAAAATCAAAAACAAAAATCGAGCAAATGTCTGAAAACCTTCAGCCTTGGAGAGAAGACGGTTCTAGCACCTGAAATGGTTCTTAGGTTTGCTCCTCATGAAGCTTTTTGCTAGACCTTAGAACAGACGGCTTTCCTTTAACCCATTTTCCTTGTGTTTACCTGAGGCTCTACATCCAGCAGTGCAATCTTGTCTTGCTCATGGATCTTCTGGATGGTTTCGATCTTGGTGCCAAACATGCTGCCCTGAAAACTTCCGTACTCCAGGAACTCGTTCCCCACAATGCATTTGGTCATCTCTTCGTTGGAGATGAAATAATATTCCTGCCCGTTTTCTTCATCTTTCCTCGGAGGTCTGGTTGTGTCTGGTCGAATTAAGAGATGTTTTATTAGTACTTTATACAGCGCCTCCTTATATATACACAGTCCCTCAAATCTGATTAAAATGGTTATTAATGCTTTTATTACTGAGTAATTAGAATAACAGTAGTGTATATCCATGCTGATTAATATTATTATTATTATTATATTACTACCATCTTGTAGGTAAGGATGTAGCACAGGGACTTTAGAGAGTGTAGATAGATACAGAATATACAGAAAAGCCAATTCTATCTACGGTGCCTACGTTTAAGTTTACAATTACAGAATGAACACAACTATCCTGAAGAGTTCAGATTTATTATCCTGTAAAGGTTTTTTTTTTTTTCCCCAAATAACCCTTCGTGAATCAGATTATATGCCATACACACGCATCAGCACAACACGGTGTAAATGTGTAACGAATGATCAAACTTGTGCCTGAATTCTGAGCTTGTAAAGTCAGGCCATGTTTAAATTGTTTCTACAGCTTGGTGGTTGTTCCTAATCCTCTGTAGTATCTGATATTTCACACTTTTTTTTTCCAGAATCTTGAAGGCTACGATCTGATTCGCTCTCCGTACTTCCGTGTACGCCCTCTTCCACGCTCAAACTTTAACACTCGGACAAAACGAGTTTTTTGGAGATAGTCATCGTGTGCAATGTCAGTGAATCCAGGATCACATTCAACAGTAACGTTTAACAGCTCCCCGAAATGTTGTGCTAAACTAAATAAACTACTCACGAGGTGCAGGGTAGGCGAACTTTTCTGGGTATTTGGTCAGGAGCGAACTTTTGATATGACTCCTTCCCACCCCAGGAGCACCTACACAGAGTAGGAAAAGACAGAGGTATGGCTTAGTATTAATGCAACACACACAATTAAATTAACGCTTGTTGCACTTTTACACAACACATCTGTACTACATTCTCTGGAATGCGTGACATTTTCAGGTAACCGCACTCACCTATGAGTACCAGAGTTTTTCGATTGAATGCAGGCAGCTGCACAACCTCTTCGTAAGAAATGACATCAAGCTGATCAAAGACTGGAGAAAAAAGGCAGATTTAAAAAAAAACAAACAATCAACTTAAGAATTATAAATGCATTAGAAATCCTTATAGAAAGGGACATGTTACTTACTAGAACTGTGTTTTGCCAGGTACTTGTCTTTGCATTTCTTCTTTTTGCCAAAAGGACTGCACGACTGACTGGCCTCACCACTGCTCTTACTTTTGCTCGCCACACGCCTGGGAAGAGATAAAAGCATAAATAAAGCAAATAAGGAAAATGAATAGTTACTTTAGGAATCAAGAAATCATGAATAATGTCAAATTTAAATAATACCAAATATTAATTTATATTCGAGTTTATATATCATTCTACATGCTTTAATTCAAGTAAATTGCAGTGAAGTTAGATTAGATTAGATTAGATTCAACTTTATTGTCATTGTTCAAAGTACACGTACTAAGCCAATGAAATGCAGTTAGCATCTAACCAGAAGTGCATAAGTGGCATATTTACAATAAATTACAAATAAGAATATACAGCTATGAGGGTGATATGTACAGGGGAATGGATGACTTATGTACAGAAGGTGCAGTGGGTATTATAAATAAGGATAAATGTGATCTATATATGTATGTACAATCATGCATATGTGTATGCACACACACATATATGCATGTATGTAGGTACAGTAGTGCAAAAGATCACATTATAATCTTAGTAAACCTGGCTAGATTGGACCATACCATTCCTGAAGTTCTGGGGACGGTATGAGTCCAGCAAAGTCTTTGCCTGAATTGTCCACCCTGCCCTGCCACCAGTTCGGATCCTTCTTGTTGATGATCTGGATTATGTCGCCGGTTTTGAATTTAAGGCCAGCCTCTTTGCATGGGATGAGCTCGTCCTTGGCAGGGTCGTAGTCGAACTGAGCCCTCATGTACATCTGCAGTAAGACAAACAGTAGATGATTAAACACAGCTGCCATGGTTGTGCTCAGTGACTCAACACCAAGTGGTTTAAGGTTGGAGTGGAAGAACTCCAGAAGAAAGTGGAGGATCTTGTACAGGTCTTGTGTGGCAGAGGGCGCCAGTGTCCACTCTTCTCAAACCAACTGCACGTGCAATCAAAAGTCTTGTAGCTACATTTAGTTCTTTACTGATAATGTGGTTTTCATCCCTGAATTTAATGCAACTTTTAAATTGAATAAAGATCCTTGGAGAATATATGAGGGTGATATAAATAGATTTTCAGTAAATGATACTACAGGATTTGTTCCGGTGTTTTTGCTAACCGTACGGCAGCTGCGATGTTATTTGGGATAACACACTCCTGACATGTTTAAGCAATTTATTTATTTCACAATCATTTCACGGTTGTCACTCAACGTTTTGAACAAGGGCATCTGGACGCAAGTGGTGCTCTTGTGGCTTTGCGGTATCGTATGCCGTGTCCCATTTCTCATTCTTGGCTTCAGAAGAGTGCAAAAAAGTGGACAAAAGTATTCATAACGTATTCATTGAATGTAATTGAAAACATGAGAACCAAATCACTCTAAAGTGTTCTAGAGTGAAAACATTATTTTTTAAAAAAATGTGCTGTTTTCGTTCTAGTGTGATTTCAAGTGAAGCCTAAACCTAAACGTTTTCCCAATAGGCCTTACTTCCTGTGCAGTATTTGTCACTTCCTCTACGCCTGACTACAGGACACTATTAAGTAACAGCCGGGTTTTCAGAGACGGCGCAACGGCAGGATAATCCAAGCAGAAATGATATTTCCTACAATTCTGCGAGGAGGAAATCACACTGCAGAGTAGAAGTATGCTCTGAAAATGTTAAAAAAATAAATACGTTTCTGGTGAAATGCAGCGTTTGGTTTTATTTATACCATAGACTTCCTATAAACAGAGTCGGCTTTCATATGTAAAGAAGCGTTCTTTTATTTCCTTTAATCAATTTCCAACTAAAGAGAAGAGCGTGGAGCGCTAGAGCAGGAATGTAAAAATAACACGTCCTTGCTCATGAGTGCCCTCTATGCATCCTTTGGAGAACAAAGTGAACAAAGTGAACACAGTGTCGGAGGAGGACAGCAGGGATTAGGGTGCCAGCGGTGCACACAAAAGCCACTAGAGCTAGAACTGCGAGGGCAGGAGTGCGGCGGTTTCCAGATGACGGAGCTTGAATGAGGAATATATTCTGAAAAGTTCTTTAACGGTGGTGTTCACAGAATGCACTTTGTGTCAAAGCATTGAAACAGAGTGCCCTTGTGCTAATTATGAGAAGAGTTTTGGAAAAAAAAAAAAAAAATGAAACCAGAATTAGTTAGCAGTTACCAAAAAACAGTACAGTGTTTAATGAGGAAGTGGGATTTTCTATGGTTAGCCACTATTGGCGTCTAAATGACTAAATAGTCACCTGATTCAGAGAATTACAGGATTCCCCTAATAAAGAACAAACCATGTGTTTGAAAGCAGTTAATTTCAAATGCTATAAAGTTAAGAATAAAATTTAATCATCATCATAATCATCATCATCATCATCATCATCCACTGCAAAATATTTCTTATTATGAGATTAATGTGAATCAAACATAAGCTTATTCAGCTTGTTTTTAGATGCTTTGGCTCATTTGAAGCTTTATGTTTTCTTATTCTGTTGGCAGATAATTCGGTTTCTTTCTAGAAATAAACGCTTATAATTAGAAACATTCACTGCCAACAGGACAAGAATCTTTCAAGCTTGAAATTAGTGAAATATCTACAAATAGTTCCTTATATTAGGAAATACAAGATATATTTTGCAGTGTAATAATAATAATAATAATAATAATAATAATCTTTTAGTTAAATGAGTACATTTAAAACAATACCAACATAAAGACAAACAAATTACTCAACATACAAGCAGTATAGGGTTGTGCTCACCTCACAAACCATGGAGCGACTCTGCTGATTTGGGATGATTTTCAAAGTGACGATGCCGTCTGTGTCTTTCTGCAATGATAACGATGATAATAAAATACATTTAGAACCGTTCCTAAGAACAAGTGTACGTGGATCATCCTTATATTACTGGCGGCTTTAAGAGAAATACTAACCAGAATCTTTTGCAGTTGGTCCACGCTCTGATTCGCAACACTTTTACCGTTAATCTCAGCAATTTCATCTCCTTCATGTAAGGTACCTAGGACACACACACACACACACATACACACCATGCCTGTACTGTAGCTTATACTCTGCCTTATTTCTAAGTGGATAAAAAACATCTGTGAAATACCTTTAAATGCAGTTAAGTCTAAATCAAGCATCACTCACCCTGCTTATGGATCATCCCCCCGTGTAATATTCTTGCCACCATACACTTCTGTTTCTCGTTTAGTTTGAGAGTCACACCCTGAACAGAAACAGAGGAAAGCAAGAAGACAAGACAAAAAAAATGTGAGCTTGATGACAAACATTCAGGGCGATTCTGAAATGGCTGAGAATCGTCTAACTGAAGACAGGACAGTACCAGTGGTTCTGACGGATGCTTCTCGAAGGCCACCTCGCGCATCTTAGTCACTTCTTTGCCGTTCATATGGCCAGTGCTGCCGTTAGTGTATACTGTATCCTGCTCCTTCACATCAAATGTCTGCATGGCTGCCTGAAAATGCACACACACACACACACACACACATTAATTAATGGCTACCACATGGCTATACTTTTCAGTGAGGTCTCTAGAGTTTACACATGATGTGAAAAACAAAAAACATCTAGTGAGTGGCAGGTCTGTGGGTGTAGAAAGGCTACAGTAAGTCAAATAACCACTCCTTACAGCCGTGATGAGCAGAAAAGCATGTCAGAACGCACAACATGTCAAATCTTAAGGCAGAATACCACATTGACCACTCCTGTCAGCCAAAAACAGGAGTCTGAGGCTACACTGGGCACAGGATCACCCAAACTGGACAGAAGTACATGCCTGGTCTGACGAATATCAATTTCTGCTGTAGATGGTCAGGTCAGAATTTGGTACCAGCAGCAGGAATCCATGGACCCATGGACAGTCCAGGCTGGTGGTGGTTCTTGACACACCTTGGGCCTCTTAATACCATTCGAGCATTGTTAGAACCCTACAGCCTATCTGAGCATCTCAGCTGACCTTGTATTTCACTTTATGGCTGCAATTTATCATCTTATAACGGCTACTTCCTGCATGATAATGTCTCAAAGTCATCTGAAACTGGCTCCGAGAACATGACGATGAGCTCAGGGCACTTCGATGGCCTCCCGAGTCACCAGATCCAACAGAATCCAATAGAACACCACTGGGATGTGGTGAAACAGGAGATACGCAGCATGAACATGCAGCCGACAAATTTCCATAAATTATGTGATGCAATCATGTCAATAGGGAGCAGAATCTCAAAGGAACGTTTCCAGCACCTTGTGGAATCCATGCCATGAAGAAATGAGGCTGTTCTGAGAGCAAAGGGGGTCCTAGCCGGTATCTACATGAATATTAGGATAGTATTTTGTGAAAATCAGTAAGTTATTAAATGATAAATAATACATTGAAATGATCTATACATAGTTATTTCTCCTCAACAAACCCGCCTTTATCATGGCTTCACAAATATAAGGTATTGTGGATTTAAACGTTATTAAAACTTTCTCTATTCAGCACTTCATATCATTTGAGACACATCTCGAAACAAATTTGACAGCTTCCTACAAACGATTTGAAATCTCTGAAAGAGGGTAGTGTGTGTGCACGGATATGTCACATACACAATACTTCACACACAGTGTTTATTCGCGAGCACCACCACTGGGTAATGTCAGAATGTCACGTTAAAAGGGTTCAGCTGTGCTTTATAGCACATATCTACTTATACCATTTGCTCTAGGTTAAAGATTAAACTTTCACATTTTTAACAACTCATTAGATCCCAAAAGACATGACAGGGTTGTCATGGTTCCGGGTACGGCTCAGAGGTCTCCACCGTCACGTAAAGGGAAGGCATCAGTGAACTCACAGAACACTAGTGAATCATTTCAGGGGTTTTTTTTTTTGTTCTGCAGAAATGCATCGAAAGCTTGAAATAATGTCGGTTGGGTAATCTTCTCTCAGCAGCGAAAGGATTTGGTTTTTGAAAGGATTATCTGATAAAGCCATTTGTAGTTTATCATGTTTATAAGTTTGCTTTTATAATGTCAAGTAAATCTGTGGAATTTTCTAAGGAGATACTTAATCTAAAAGCCAGTAGCTCAGTTTTGATTTTAGCGATCCTAAAAGCCAAGCTGGTGTCTTGCCACATTTTGTACTGACTGATTGGTTATCATACTGTTATAATCCAAATGGCTGCTAATATGAAGATTATGTCACTACTACACAGTGCTTCCTGACTCGAACACTCTTATTGCTGAATAGCTCAGCGTAAGGGGAGACTGGGGTATGTTGTCAGTTCGCACACAGGTCATATGTCCAACACCAGAGGCGCTAACTCAAAAATTCAATAGCTGTTTTGTGTGATTTCAAGATCTGAGGTCAATTTTTGGTTCACATCTGGTCAAAAAGTCACTCTAAACTAACGTGAGCACAATCTTCTTATAAAAATAGACACTTCAAATTTTATATAATAAAACCTTATTAGGTATCAGTGTTCACAATAGTTTTTTTTATTAACTAGGGGTGCATCAATACTGACTAATTATTACATGCAACTTCTATATTTGCACTGAACTGGTCTCTACTTTCTCTACCTCATACCTTGCACATGTCTACACACACACACACACACACACACATATATACATATATATATATTGCTATTTGCACTTCTGGTTAGATGCTACACTGCAGTTAATTGGCTCTGTACTTGTACTCTGTACAATGACAATAAAGTTGAATCTAATCTAATCTAAATCAATAGCAGCACTGAAATCAGATATTGGCCTGATACTGAGCTCCTTTACTCGTACTCGTGTATTAATAAAAGATGCCCCGATACCAATATCCGATACCAGGTGATACTCTTTGCTGTAAGTTTAGCGAACACTGTCGCGCTAATGAACAGAACGTCCCAAAACCCATGCACTCGTACCCAGTCTATGAGAAAGGTATTGATGCATCCCTAAACTACACAAAGGCTGACACATAGAACTTAGGATATTGTGGTAAAAGGCACATGGTTTCTGGTGATAATAGTATCAAATGGTATTGAAAATAGATTATATTATTTCATATACAAATATTTCATAATTATGTCATATACAGGGTGTCTGAAAATTATTTTTGACAACTTGTATCCGATATAAAATGTCAGTTTTTTACAAATTTTATCATCTTCGTTTGGATTTGCGTTCACATTCACTGGCTGTGTACAGTATATGATTTATCTGGCATTAGATCTGCATCCCACTGATTTTTTTTGATTAAGCTGTATTGGTTCCAAATATGAAGAAATGAAAGAACAAAAATCAGTGAAGTGTGACAACCTTCCCCGCTCTCCTCTAACATGTCACTAATACATTAAGTATGGAGGCTAATGGGTTACGCAGCTATAAAACTTGCTGATGAGAAACTTCTGGGCACCTCCCTTTAATCATGTAATAAGGAAAAGGTTCATTGCGTAATTCAGCTCTCAAGCAGTGAATTCAAGTCTCACGTGTGGCGCATTAATGCTAATCTGATGTGCACTATTGCATGTCTCAGCACAGGCTAAAGATCACACGGTGCTTATGACTCTTAACTGCAGGACTGGGACTTTGGTCTTGGTCTTGAGTGAGGCATTGAGAAAGAGATCACCGAGAAAGAAAACATGCAGTTCCTTGTAATGTTAATGAGGAATATCCCCAGAACTTCTAGCATATGTGTGATTAGCATGAACAGCTGCTTCAGCAAGTTTTCCTGGATTTAGAAAAGAAGTGGGATATAATCGACAGGGCAGTTGTTGGGCTGAGCGGTCAACAAGTGCCCTACATTAATGAAATTATTGTTTGTGGGAATCATACGTGTGGATAGAGATTTGTTTGGGAGGGTTAAGAGCTATTCCCTCAGAGAATTTCAGTAATAAGAGCTGACAGGTAACACACATGCACATTTCAAATAAATTTACAAACGTATTCGAATATGAATCGCATATGTTTACATTACGTACATATCTCGTTAAATGACATTCTTTTTTTCAGTGGTGTATTTAATAAAATTTACATTTTTCACCAATTTTTTTGTCTTTGTTTTGAACTTGTTAAAGGGAAGGATTTGCCTGTAAAGACATGAAATTCAAAGTTACTGGTAAAAAAAGTCAGAACTCTATTAAAAAGAAAAGAAAATCTCAAAAATATTTTATAAAGATTTTATATAAATTAGGCCAAAGGTGAAGGACGTTTGGGATTCAGGATATTCCGCATATGCGTCATGATGTATAGTTTTGCTCGCAAACAAATATACACTATTAAATATATAAAGTATATGCAATTATTTATTTCAAGAGGGCTACAAACACGAGCAACAGAGCAGTTAGTCTGCGGAAACAAAGATTTTTATGTGGAAAAAATGCTGAAGTCAGCGAAAATACTGCTGACCATTCTGCTTTTCTTTTACACACACACACACACACACACACACACAGTGTCAGGATATGAAAGTGTCCTGTCAGTTCAGCAACAACTGGAACGTCAAGGTTCCCTTTTTCCCACATTTTAGTATCATGTCATTTTTTTTTTTTTTTTTTTAAAGTACATACGGTATTTCGTAAGCTATAAACATACAGTATACCATAAGCTATAAACATGTGAGTATTATGTTAGAGTAAAAATAGCATGATACTCAATTTCAAATTCCACTATATTTTATAGTTTTGCTAAAAGGCCAAAGCGGATATTCTTCTGGAGAACACTACACTAAACATCTCCTCGTCCCCTTCATCTTAAACCCGATGATCATTCGATCCTTACGTGATGGCCGTGTTGCTTTATCTCGTGTACAGACTGTGCTGCAGGAAATGGACAGATTCGAAAGCACTCAGGGGAGAAGATGAATATTTGAAAAGGTTTCTCAGTAATGGTGAAGAACAATACAGTTTGCTCTGAATGAGAACTCAGTAGATATTTCGGCTCTTTGCTTAACATTGTGAATCATTTCAGAATTAATTCGTTTAAAACACAAAGCGTCTGACGATCCTGTCGCTCTACATGTCAATCAGCTGAACTTAAAGATATTGCCGGCTTTGTGGCCGCCGCCTGAAGATGAATTGGGATCATGTGGCGTCTGAGGTTAGAGGAATTACATTAAAGCAGTTTGATCTTCGCGAGTGCTCTGGGGAGATTAAAAAACCAGAAGAGTCAGGAAAGACAACAGAGAGCGAGGATGTACATGAGGAAGAGCTGCTACTGAAAAGTGAAGGTACATGGAGGATGACCTCTCAAGTCTCAAGTTTTTTTGTGTAAAAGGTCTCAAGCAGTGGTGGCTTTTTTAAAAGTTAAGTCTAATAGTGAGATTACTTTTAAATGACAGGATTACTTTTTAAACTTACTTGAGTAAGAATGTCTTATTACCAGCTATGTTTTTCCATCACAGTTTCGCGTGGCTGAATATTAACAGTAGTGCACCACATATAGTGCATGCAATACAGAATAAAAATTCAATCAATGTGGTATAATAATCTGCCACTGTTGGTTAAATACAGTATTATTTTCTTATTTTCTGCCTTTGTAATTAGCATGGTTAGCATGTGTGTGATTGGATGGGAGAAGGAGTGTGTGTGTGTGTGTGTGTTTAGTTTGTTGGGGTTGGACGGGGTGTAGGGTGGCGTCTGGTCCAAATAGTAAGACTTTGGCTCCAGGTCAAATCTAACTGGTGCAGGATGACTCATGCAGAAATACAGACACACTAGCGGAGGGAGGTTCAGATGTCCTTATTTAAATACAGACACAAGCAGGATACTGTATTAATCAAGGAACCAGGATGACAAACTGCTAGTGGCAATTGTAAAGAAAGATGCTCAAAGATCATTTCGACCAGGGTTGCCAGGTCTGCACCCAACAGTCTTTCAAAAATCAGCCAACCCCAAGCTTAATGGTCAAAAAAACACGTCCAGTGGACAAGCAGTATAAGAAACATGCGGTTTCCCAAAACAGTTCCTTGCTCACGCCCTAAAATGGTGTCACATTATTACAAAAATAGTCATGGATAAAGAATAATTCTAAAAATGAGAAGACCACACAACATATCTTCAAAACAATCAAGTAGGTTTGCGACTCGGAAGCGGGAGGTCTGAACTTGGAATTATGGAATTTTTGAGCTTGATGCGTTCAAGTTACAAAGTGGGGGAAAAAACATGGACGCCACGAATGTACACATTTTGTTAGCAATAATGGTCACTTGGCAATAATTAAAAAACACAAGCCACTTCTTTTAAAGAACAAACTGTCGAGAACAAACGTCAGCACAATGCGCTATTTAGGTAATGAAACAGTAGCTGGACACACCATGTTGGTTTCAGATCATCAGGGTCGATCCTAAAAGTGTTTCCACAGCAACGTATCCATACTGTTCTACTATTTATATTGAACATAGATAGTGGTTTAGACGTTAACCAGAAGAACCTGAAACTGCTTTGAGGCAGAAAATCCCAGCTCAGCTCTTGCACAACCTTTCAGCTGATAGACGCATGACAACACCTCCTTGACGAATCATTCCAAAAATGCTGATGCACACTGTCTGCAGCGCAGAGGAAGTCACATGCTCTTAGCAAACTCTCTGAACAGCCTGCTCGAGTCAACATGTATAAGGAGCTCAAAATAACCTCGGTCAGCTGAATGTGCAATTATACAACCACAGGTAGAGAAGAACATGCAAAGTATGGTGTAGGAACAGCAGCAGGTCACGTTTCGTCTTATATAATGTCACATTAAATAGATATCAAGATATAAAGAACAATCTTTCAGCTGCTTCTTTCTCATCTTGTACTAATGCTAGTCGGATTCACACTATACTACTGGACCCTGAGATTTAGTATTGTCTAGAATCCATGCACAGTGATGCAATTAACACTTAAAGGTCTAAAGAGGTTCTACTTGAAATTCCCTGAAAAGGAAACAATTTCTTTTTAAAAGGGTCAAACCAAAAACCCTCCTGAGTTCGCTAAATGGAACTTGCAGGGGCTTCGGGTGGCACAACAGGAAAGCATCTGCACTATTGTCTGGAGATTGCGAGTTTGAATCCCAACAATGCCACAGCCATCTGTGGCCTGGAGTCCAAGGGAACAAAACCGGCTGTGTACTCTGGGTGGGAGGGGCATACTCTCTCTGTCTCCTGTCAGTCACAGTGATACTAGCCAATCGCGGGCATCTGTGAGATCATGTATTCGGAAGAGGGCAGATAGCTCTTTCCTCCCAGTGTGTTACACTGCCCTGTGAGGCAGCAGGAGCAACAGTTTGAAAATATGCGGTTAACTGGCTTCACATGTCTCCGAGGAAGCACGTGTTAGCCTTCTCACTGTGGGAAACGGTAGCTCCGTGGTTAAGACGTTAGACTTCTGATCGGAAGGTTGAGAGTTCAAATCCCAGAACCACCAAGCTGCCACTGCTGGGCCCTTGAGCAAGGCCCTTAACCCTCAGCTGCTCAGTTCTATAAATGTATAATTGTATAATGAAACTTGTAAGTCGCTCTGGATAAGGGCGTCTGCCAAAGGCCGTAAATGTAAATATAAAGTCACTTGGTTGATGTCGTGTGATAGGGCAGAACTGGCTGGTGGATGAGAAATGGCCAAGACCATATTAGGGGGAAAATGGGGGGAAAGAAAATTATACCACGTTTGGGCCTTTTCACGGACTCTCTTTGCAGATCAGTAGTATGAGTGACATGTTATAGGGTGTGGTCAATAGTGTGTCCCAGACCTCAGAATCCCAGTTAAATTTATTCAGAAGCAGAAGCTTGATTTTAGACCAATTGGTGGACTAACTGGATGCTTTGCTATGTTTTTTTTCCCTAAAAGTGTAGGCTTATATAACACATCAGAAAGGGTTAAAAGATGATTCATGTTTGTTCAGCATTGCTCTGTATCATCACACCATGTAATAAACTGGTACACAGTACATTAACAGCATGTAGAAATCTCTGACCAATTTCAACAGAAGAGGTTATCAGTGTAACCACCTTTATCTTATCAGATCGACGTGTTGAGACATGGTTCCTGCTAGAAGTTGCTCATCTTCTCCGATGCAAGCACAGATTTAAAGAATCCAAGAAATATTTCACCACAAAAGTCTACTGGTGCAACAGTAATGAATTGCAGACAGCAGCAGTTAAAATAATGCTAATACCTGCTCGCAATTACAATCACCGTGAAGTTTCTCTCAGCTGTAGATTCTGCTACACCACAGAAGACTATTTGTCGTGGAGCAAAACAACTTCTGGTTGAAGAACTTCCTCCCATGCGCACACACCGAGTTCTTAGAGTCAAGTCACATGGTGTACAACACAGAGAAAAACAACTTGCTCCACCAACCCCGACTCATCCCCCCCACCCCCTTATCGTGTGACAGCCTAATCACTCAAGACTGACTTCTGACCAACTAAAAGAAGTGAGTGAAACTGTGAGGGAACAGAAAATGCACTTGAAGGGACATGTGAAAAAATGTGCCGCTGGCTGAAACCAAGCGAGATAATGATAACAACGGAAACGAGAAATATTCATATTCATTGTTACAAAGTGATTTGTGCACTCTACGTGTGCATTCTACATTCTTATAAAAAAAATTAAAAAACCCAGAAGAGTTTTTGTTAGTTAAGATTTCTAAGCTTTCTAAACACTCCACTCAGACTCCTATATGAGTGGACTCTAGAGATTGGGACAAATTAAAGAAACACTTAAAAAAAATAAATGATTGTAGAAACAGTAAATCGTAAATGCTGCCAGACACGTGTACCGCGTGATGCAATCAAGCGATTAACGTCATACCCTGTTCTGGGACATTTATAATAATGCTAAGCTGGCCCTGTTGACCTTGATTTGGATCAGTGTGGCAATTTTGATGACTCTGACAGAGGGTTCATTATTGGGTTATGAATCACAGGAGCTTCAGTCACAAACACTGCTCATCTGGCTCAGTAACTAAACTGACATCTGCGTTTAGATTTATGGGAAAAGACATCAGAAGGCTGGAAATTTTAATGTTATTAGTCAACATGGTTGCCAGTGATGTGAGGCTGAAATCCTTGGCAAATCTCGCTGTGATAAGATAGTATGAATAAAAATGGTACATCCAGTACAACATCTCGGGGAAATTTGAAAGTTCATTTGTCATAGTCCAACAGCGAGGATTGCCAGCGAGTGTAACGTCATGCAAGGATAAGCGAGTTTAGCGAACGCAGAAGCGAACTGTTTCCTGGCCCCACTGACCACTTTATTTGGAGGCATTGAGATTTCTTCAGTTCATTATTAGCTACTATTAACTAATGATATTGAATTTGTAATGCTAGCATACTTCATATGATGTGGCCTAATGTTATGCTAGCTATGGCCTTTGGAGTCACCATCTCAACCTTACGGAAAGTTTTGGATCAACATGTCAGACACGGCCGACAGAGGAATCGTTTAGTGTTTCATCCCTCCAGTGCAGTTCCAGAGACTTATAGCATCTATGCCAATGTTGCACTGAAGCTACTCTGGTGGCTCAACATGCCCCAAAACCTTACTAACATCCTTTCTATTTGGTTTTTCCTTTAATGTGTCACCCGTCTATGCACAGAACATTTATAGGTTTCCGCAGAGGGACAACCAGAGAGCTCTGAGGTATTCTACAGTTAACCTTTTCTTACTAAGAGTCTAGGTACGGAGGTAGTAGATGATCATGATGCAAAATCTTGGTCTGAAAAATGCAAAAAATTTCTAACACAAAGCCAAAAGTTACATATTCTCCAGGAGTAGGTGAGACACAGGGCAAGCTCTTGTTCGTTCGAATTCCTACAATTTTTGCATGACATCTAGTAGAATGAACGTTTCAGAGCTGTCCACAGACGAGCTAGAGAATACGACAGCACTGAGTGTTGGATCTGCAGAATGAGCCTCGGGGTGTGAACCACGCTGTGGGTTTACACTATAGAGACTTCACAGGAGTGACAGACGGATTGCACCAAGTAGGCTTTAGAGCTGATCAGTGACCAATGAGTTGTTTAAAATCAGCTCCGCTACAGCTACAGTATCGCTGTTGGTGCAAGTGCTTTTAATTTTCATTAACATCTGCAGTTTAAAAACATCTCTTAATTATTGCCGCTCAGAGAACCATCTTGTCCTAATCTAAAAGGAAAAGGTTTTCATAATCAGGGGGACACGGTATATGTTACGCAACCAGCTCCAAGCTGTTTCCCAGACTTCCCTGCATCAACTGCAGTGACGAGACACGGCAAAACAGACTGTCTATTTATAGCGTGTTTAGCCTTCTTAGCCCTGGATACATGACTAAGAATGGAGTAATGCCAACACCAGCAAAGGATTCACTGGAGGAATGCTTCCTCAGCATTCGTCCTGTGGGAAAAAAAAGTGTATTGTGTGTGAAGTTTAAGAATTATGAAGTAGGTTAATGGAGGCAAAAAGGCGCATCACCACCAAAATCCTTTCCATTTGAGATGGAAAAACGGAGCTCTGTAACACAGTATACATCTGTCTATCTAATCCTTTTTTTTTTTTTTGGCTTGGCACGTGATGGCATTGCGTTTAAGGTTAACAAAATGTTACACAGTCGATCACTGATCGCTCTTTAGCATTTTAATCTTTTGTCACGCCTCTTAATCTTTCCTCAGTTCATCAGTAGCCTTGATGAGTCACCATGGGAGACAATAGAGCCTTGTTTCAGTATCCCATCCCCCAGTTCACGCTCACAAGAGCAAAATGTGATGACCTCGGCTTGTGCCAGCGCTACCTTGCCAAATAAAATTGCATTAAAATGGTCTCACATGAAAGCCCATTTAACCCACAGCTCTTAAGAGACTAAGGGAGATACGGAGGAAAGGTGCTTTTTGGTAGCCTTTTGTGGAAGCAACATAATACATAATAAAATAATGGTCTTTCTAATAACATTAATCCATTACTCAGAGCATTTGTCTCACTCACTGTGCCTCCTGTTATAAACTGAGATTCCACTGATGGCAAGAGATGAGTCATGCCGTATGTTGTGCGAGTAGTGTGGAAAAGAGAAATTAATCAACACTGATGAATTTATACCATTCACAAAAAAGACAGCTGAGCTGATTAGAAGAATAGAGCCTTATCTAGAACAAGGCCGATTAAAGAAATCAGGATTTGGCCAGAATGACTGAAGAGACAGAGATTTATTCATTTATTTTTTTTAAAGATTAGATTAAATTAGGGATGCGAGTGATATGACACAAATATCATATCATGATTCAGGCAGGCATTTCTACAATACACAATGTGTGTCATGATGTATGTTGACAAACTGCTAGCAATACAGCAGTGTTTATATAAACATATATATTTATATAAAAATTCATATAACCATATCCACGATATTTCATAAAATGGTTCTGTGACATAATTTATCACAATAATGCTATTATGTAATCGCATCACTCAGCCTTAGCTCTGCTATGAATGAGGTCGAAAGAAGAGCGAACGCCTCCTCCTACCTTCGCTGTAATAATTCCTAATATTTTAACATTGAATACAGGGGTGGCTGATACAACAAAAAAGATCATATCATATCACGATACTTAAAGGCATTTCTACGATACATGATATGAATCACAATATGTAGCTTTGCTAACAAACTGACAGCACAACAGCAGTATTGCTTTATATAAAAACCTTTGTGCCTACAAATATAAATGACAGTTGATTAATAATGTTGTTTTTTTTTTTTTTTTTTTTTACAATTTTATCAAATCAGTTGATTCCAATCAGTGTTTGTAATCGATATTTAAAAAAAAAAAAAAAAAAAAGTTAGAAAAGCTATCACGATATCTCGTGATATCGAAAAGAGTATTGTGACGTAACTCATCACGATAACGATGTTATGTCGTCATATCGCTCGGCCCTCAGTCAAAACATGATACGTTTGGAAAGTAGCGCAATCTAAACCCACCTTATGCTGAATTTAAAAAAAACAAACAAACAAAAAAAAACCCCAAAACACTATGTATATCTTAAGCAGCTCTTATGTTTTGTCCTTCATCCTTAAGTAATGTTTGTGGTGAGAATTTGAGTCGGTTGTTAAAAGTGTAAAATAATAAACGGGATATAAAGTCCCATTATGCCGTGGACACTGCGGTGAACGCAAACCGGAACACTCCGGTGCGCACTTGCGCATCATCCTTGCGCACGGTTTACGCAGTGATGCTGTTAAACATGATGTTGCATGATTACCTCATTAACAACGTTCGTAAATTAACCACAGATTAAGAGAACGTATTGTTGTCCAAACTGCCATCTGTTAGACTGCACGTCTTGCTTTGGTTTTGTAGCTGTACAACAATAAAATAAATGTCATGTAGCTATGGAACATACATTATAATGTTGCCTGTTGGATGGTGAGCATTTTTTTTTTTTTTCCCCCTGAATCTTGTTGTAATCCAGATTAAACAGCTGCTGAGTGTAGAGCTGTAAGGAGCCCAGGCAGTGAGAGGGCTCTTCTCTTTACCTTGTCAGTCTTGGGTTTGTTTTGCAGCAGCTGCTCCAGGTACAGGTCAGACAGGGCCGTGCGCGCGCTGTTCGTCCTCTCCAGAACCACCGCAGGCTCGTTTTTATTGCATTTTAATGTCATTGTGTTGCTCTTAGTCGATGGTGTGGACTGCAAGGGAGACGAGAGCCAGAGGGAGCTAAGCGGTCCTTGCTCGACCACAGACAGAAAGAAAGAGAGGAAGCGATAAGGAAGCGGAGAGAGGAAAATAAAGTTCACGCGCCTGCACGAAGTCCGAAGTTCGGTGGAACCGATATCAGAGCCGAGCCTCTGTCTGAGACGACAAAGCACACACACATCTGTGTGTGTGTGTGTGTGAGGAGGGGGTTGGCTTCGGTTTCCTTCACACATAAAGACAGCAGCTACGTTTTGATGACAAAATCAATGGGGGCGAAACCAGCAAAGGATTTTATTTCATTAGTTTTGGCCCCCGTCCTTTCCTTCTTTCTTTCACTTCCTCATAAAACAGCTGATCAGACAATATCATTAATGTGAGTTTATTCTGCCCCCCCCCAACCCTCCATAACCGAAGGCGATGCAGTAGACTACAGTCAGGGTTGCCAGGTGTCAGGAAAATTTCCATCCTAACTACTTCTCACAAAGATACCTGGAATAACCCCAAAAACCCAGGCATTAGAAAAGGGAGAGGCATTTTTATTCTTTTTTGCCCCCAGCATTTGCATGGAAAGCAAGTTCACTGTGGTGCGCACGCATTTCTGATCATCTGGTACTGTTATTACCGACATCCATGATCCCCCTTTCCCTCTGCTCATAGACACACAGTCTGCACTTACACTTTCCCTTTGTTTGCCAAATGAAATATTTTTTGCTGTAAAAATGATTCGATTTAATTTTCTAATTTGCTTTATACCAAAATCTTGGTGTACGCTGACTATTTTAAAATGGCAGGTAAAAAAACACCCACAGACTCGCTTTTTTCACCCGCAACATTGTTCCAAAACTAACCCAATTTAGCGTTTAAAAAAATGCAACTCTGGCAACCCTACCTACAGGATTGCATATTTCTCTGTTCTGTGAAAAAGCAACACACCTGTCTGTTTGCTCAAAATACTTTAAAATGTGTAGTTTACCACTTTAACCAGTGCCTGTGTTCGAGCAACTGGCAGCTGCTCAGACTACACGGGAATCTTTCTACGTTCTTATTTTTAAATGCAGACTTGTTCTGCAGTTTTACAAAATGCTTCATGATTGTATAACTGGTATTACTTAGCAACATGATATTTTGATGATTTATGCAAGAAGTTTGCTTGATGCAGAACTGGTAGCTGTAATCTTTAGCTTCAGATCTCCAGTCTATAACTAAAGGAGCAAAATTCAGCCTTGAGCATCATCCATTTTTTTTGTCTGACAAAAGGAAGACTTGTAAAGTGTATAAAATAAAACAGATAATAGCATGGATTGTAGAAGCACACGGATGACCCCTGCTGTCTGAATAAAAAGAATAAACATTTATAAGTTGATAATGTTCTTTTTACTGAAGATATACTGCCACCTGCTGGCTGTTAAATCAAAGTGCCCTTAAATATGTATTACAGAACACGGGTTAAGACAGTTATAGCCTACAAGGCAGTGTAATGATTGGAAGTACAAAGTTTCAGGTATATAGAAGAATTTACAGAATATAGATTTACAGAGTTATTTATATAGGAATAATTCAGTAAATATGCAACATATTTTTTGTAGCCTGTCAGTTGAAGGTGCAGGATTAGGGGTGTAACACAATGACACTATCTGAATCTGTAATGAGGGACTGGCCCAGGGGTCCACTATAATCTCATGTGCACAAGGTGCCAAGCAAAGGGATAGTGCCTAGAGAAGTGGTGCTGGGTCTTGGGAAGCAAACTTTGGGAAGAACATCTCCAGAGAGGTGGGAACAACTAACCCTAACAAGGGTTAGAAGATTGAGAGACCAACATGCAGCTCAGGCAGCTACCACCCCAGCACAAATGAACCTAGCCAAAACGCTCGAAAAGAGTAAATGGAAATAGAAAAGGGCAGAAAGGACTGACTTAAGAAGGAAATAACTAAAGTTTTTTTAAAGCAAGGAACTGGAGAAAGCCAGAGAAACCCCAAGAGACAAGCTCCAAGAGGTTTGGCCTGATGCAGGAGGAAAGCTTGAGAGAAACGAGAAACCCACTCAAGAGTTTTTGCCAAATTACCAGCTTATACTTCACAAGATAACCACAAGACTAAGCGTTGAGTAACCTGTAAGCAGCTCTTAAATAGGCCAGTCACAGGTGGAGCCGGTTACCACTAATTACTGCGTGGCACCTCTCTGTCTCCCTCTGGTGGTGTGCCAAGGCTGTGCTGATCTGCCCCTTACAGTATCTTTATTCTAAATTAACATTTTAACATTAATATTTCCTACAAATGTTACTTAACTAAAGTAGTATGTTTACTTGATTGTAAACGAATCACCACAATCAGACCCATTTTTCACAAAAACAGTACTGAATCTCACACCTTATAAAAAGCTAGAGACTGCTAACTTTAGTACAGATTGAAGCCTTGCTGATCCATTTGTCTGAAATGACTGAATGAATGATGATGATGATGATGATGATGATTATGATTATAATTAGATTGGGAGCACAACAGTGAGTTATCAGAGAGGCTCTTGTATAGTGGTTGGTCTTTGTGTTCTAAACTTTTTCCACATATTTCTGCTAATAAAAGTTAAGTGCCAATTTTAAATAAAATCGGCATTAGGTGCCAATTTTAAGAGCAAAGTAAAGCAAGACAACACAAACTAATATCCGGCCTGTGAATCTATTGTGCGACTATCAGTGAGAACTTTGAGACTTGTAACGAGTAGTTTGTAAGTCAAAAAATAAAAAATGTAAGGAGTGAAATGTAAATCTATTCTTGGAAGTCAAATTACATAAGAGTGTAAGTATTCAGCAAACAGAAAAGCACAATACAATAGTTGAAATAAAGTTAAATATTGAAATTTTATGCAAGCTTTAGGTATCTGATTCTTAGTCTGGGGATGGCTTTTTGTTCAGCACTCCATTGTTATGTGGAAAAACTTTGCAGGCCGTCCAATCTGATTTACAATATCTAAAAGCTGGAAAAAAATCTTATGGTTTATCAAGCGCAGCCTCTGAAACTAATATTCAGCAGTTGCCATTCCAACCACTTACCACAAATCAAAAGTAGGGCAGATTCTAGGATTAATTAAAAGCTCAGAACACATGCAACATCTGCAACATCTGCTATTAAAACAACTGAACTCATTTTGCAAACATTCGTTTGATAAACATTCTCTTTAATGTCTAATGTGCGAAACTTTATGAGTCATTTTCAATGTCATAACATTCTTGCAGTGTGATATCTTCAAAAATACAAAAGAAAATCACCACTTAGGTACTTTTTACCTAAATTATTAGAGGTTTTCAGATGAAAAAGCTACCTTATGGTTGACCCCATGGACATAAAACATTGCTTTACATATGCAATGTGCAAGAGGTCTGAAGGTGATTTCCTGTGTAGGCTGCAAAAAAAAAAGCAGCTTGATGATTTATCTGACATTTTCTCACTCGTCCTGGTTGAGTGAGGTGAACCACTGTGCAGCAGCCTTTTACAGCTCTGGACGTGCTGCATATTTTGCTGACACACACGGTGATTGTTCATGCTTTGACATTAGCTTTCCACTTCCTGAGTCTTTGCAGTGTTTTAGAGGCATGCTGCTGGATACGCTTGTATTGTTGATCTGATGCCAGTCTCGATATCTATTTTATCAAGCTTAAAATAAGCGTGCAAGTACGAGAGACTGAATTTAGGTCAGCATCTTGCAAGCTGTTTGGTTTACACAGCAACTTTCGATCTATCTGTAACTGAAAGTAAACACTTGAACATTCGAGGCAATTGTATTGAAATTGTGAGGTAAAAAAGACACTTATTTATGTCGTCTATGTTCATTTTATATATATTTCATTTCATTTTAAACATTTTTTTGCATTCCAACACGTTCATCTGACATTGCACCACAGCATGGTTGAATTCGAATCAGATGGTGTTGATTAATTTTCTATAACAGCAGCTCTGACAATAGTTCCAGCTGTAATATAAATGATAGTTTTATATTAATGCACTCATTTTAATGTTTAAAATCTTTTCTGATGTTTATGTACCATTTATGGAAGGAGTCTCAGCACTTTGTAACAGTTTTCCAAAGTCTTCAGGACAGGGTTTCTCAATAACATGACAAGGTACTTTTATTATTATTATTATTATTATTATTATTATTATTATTAATGTCAAGAGAGAGATGAGAGGATTTTGAGGGAACGACTGTTTATAACTGCTATAACAGAGTGAGAACAGGAACTAACTCGTCTCATGGATGTTCCACAACATGAAATGTAACCAAGACTGATGTGTCGTTCATTAATAAATTAAAAATTGTAATCATTGGCAAATCGTTGTGGTGTAAGTGGAATAACACACTTGGGGCCGTGTTTTTATTCAAAAGCCACGTTGGGCCGTATCAAACCACCCCATCATAGATTATTTTTGTATAACAGCATGGTCTGTTGTGTGTTATTCCTTACCTGGTGTGTTACCTCAGAAGATTAAAATATTAAATCAACCAAAGTCAGTTTATAGATACAAAGAGTGTGTTAAATTATGAGAAATTTATAAGATTAACTATCCTACATATTATGTACACATACACAAAAGGCCAAAGGTATGTTCACGCCTGACCATCACACCCATATGTGGTTCTTCCCCAAACTGATACCACAAAGTTTAAACCACACAGTTGTATAGAGCGTCTCTGTGTGCTGTAGCTTTACAGTTTCCCTTCACTGGAAC
>CM075017.1:1144112-1211505 GCA_037576675.1 Pangasius sanitwongsei | reverse complement strand
TAAATGAGGATATGAAGCTAGTGGGTGCAAGTGTTGAGGATGCAGAAGATAGGGATAGGTGGAGAGTGATGATTCGCACTATGTGCTTCTCATTGGGAACAGCTGTCTCATTTTCCTAACCACTGGAATCGCCAATCAGAACTCAGTGTGCTAATGAATGAAACCACATCTTACCTGTGAGAACTCGAGTCACCGTAATTATCCGCTCAGGTTTCCCAGGACCCCGACATTTTCCCGCTGTTTGGTCAGAGAGAACGTCAATCGTGATGTAGATGAGGTTTTGAGGTCAAATCCTCATGAGCGACAAGTTGAAGCCTAAGTTTTCTTTTTTTATTTCTGTCTTTGGTTGTTTTTTGTGTATGCAAACTTTACAGTTTTTCCCAACTGGTTACACACACAAAAAAAAACCTTTACACACAGCACCAATACTACATTTTCCTCTGTTTTTGCTATACTTTTTTGTACCGCAAGCAGCTTTTGAGAAATGTTTGTTTTGTGGCTCATCTCATTTTTTAAGGTAATTAGATTTGTGAACAGTGAAATGTACATAAATTGCTTATTCAGTGGCTGTTTTTGTGGTCTTTGTGTTTTGAAATACAGTGTCTAACTTGGTGGTTGGTGTGTGTACATATGTTGTGTGTATGTGTGTGTGTGTGATTCTGGTGGGATTATTTGGCTATGAATTATGTGTTTAGAGTTTTTGAATGAAAAGTGAGTTTTTCCCTTTAGGTGTAAGATTTTCAGAATAGTGTGTGTGCTGTGTTGTGTTTCCTGATTTGCAGTTGTGTTTCTAAATTTGCTGTTGTGTTTCTGATTTGCAGTTGTGTTTCCTGATTTGCAGTTGTGTTTCCTGATTTGCAGTTGTGTTTCCTGATTTGCAGTTGTGTTTCTAAATTTGCTGTTGTGTTTCTGATTTGCAGTTGTGTTTCTGATTTGCAGTTGTGTTTCCTGATTTGCAGCTGTGTTTCAAAATTTGCTGTTGTGTTTCCTGATTTGCAGTTGTGTTTTTGAATTTGTTGTCGTGTTTTCTGATTTGCTGTTGTGTTTTCTGATTTGCAGTCGTATTTTCTGACTTGCCGTCATGTTTTTGGTTTTGTTAATGTGTTTTGCACATGCAGGTCACCGTATAAAGGTTCATTTAAAGTGTTAATGTAAACTCTTGATGCAGTGTCAATTTGTAATCAACTAATAACCATCATGATAACCCATAAAACCAATAATACATGTATGTGGTCTTATTATTTATCTGTGCTATTTCCTGTGCATAACCACCGCCTTAATATGCATTGGCACGATGTAATGATATGATGATATGAAAAGTGACCTTAATGGAACTTAAAAAAGACTTTAGCCTGGCATTTTCATATTAGAATTGCCAACTCTGCAGCAGCGGCTCGTGACCATAGATTTTAGTGTTGCAGAATGATTAATAACGACATAACCTCAAACAAAAAGTTGAGATGCTATCACACTTTAATTATGCTATAGGCTAATACCTGGTGAATTTTTAGAGCAACTCCGTAAGAAGCAGTTGAGACAGCATAAAATCATCCAGCATACAGTCTAGCTGCTTGTTTTGAGTGGCTTTAGACCTAATACCTTTGTTCAACTGTGTTTCATACAGCAGGTGTGTTGTGTTTCCCGTCACCATTAACCAGGGTTCCCAGGTTTCGACAGAATTTCCAGCACAGCTACATCTCAAAAACCACACAAAAGACCTGAAACTAGCCCAAACAATTGGAAAAGGGAGAGTCGTTTTTTTTCTTTTTCTCAGCCTGTCTCAGTGTGGGAAACAAGCTCACTGTGGTGAAAAAGTTTATTTCCCTTTCCCAATCTTCATAATACATACAATAAATACAAGATAAATGGTTCATTACATCACAGACACACTGTCTGCTCTTACACTTACCGTTTGTTTGTGGAAATTTATTACATATATCAGTAGCATGATTCCTTCCCCAATGGGCCTCTATTTATTAGCGCGTGTTGCAGTTCCAATGTTTGACCACTAGGTGCAATAATAACTCAGTGGCGCTAAATAGTGAGGTGAACATGCTGCACCACAATCGTGCAACATCTGGAAAAGAGACTGGAACATCGGCTTATATCAGTTAAAATAGCAACTTAACTATTTTAATGGAAATGTGTGAAGTTGTGAATGAGGTCTACTACACTACTGGTATCTATATAATGTCTAGTTTACAGTCTAGTTTCGATCCCACGCACAAAAGTAATAAATAAGATGTAAGTTAGTTTTCACATGAAAACATGACATTAAACATTTACTTTTTGCTTTTAATGCTTGAGTATATTTAAAAGTAGCAACTTCTTGACTTTCACTTGAGTCCATTTTTTGCTGAATACCTTCACTTTTAACTGAGTAAGATTTTGAAACATTACCTATACTTCTACTTAAATGTAATCTCTCAGGACTTTTTCCACACCTGGCCTTCACTCTCGCAGATTGGGATCTGTTATATAATAGGGAAGACTGGGAAACTGTTTATAATACGCTCCCCTTTTTTTTAAATGATAACACATCATCGGATTATACATGCTATTGCATTTACTTAGCACATTTTTTTTTATTTAGGAGGTTGCTTCTTAACTTCATTTAACTCCCATTTTCTATCATTTTCGGCCTGTATCTTGACCGAGCTCGCCCTTGCTGGTTTAGTTCCGCGTAATTTTTGCAGTGATGCCGAATGGCTGTAAATGTATAAGGGAAACTGTATACTGATTATAAGTTAGATTTTTATCACTTTTTTTTTATCAGAGTATCACTTATGAATCACTAAGAGAATGCAAAGAGTGCAACATGTGGTTGGAACTGAAAGTCGAAACTCAGACACAGAAAAATTCCCAGTCTTTGAGTAATGCTTACAGTGTTTATATGAGCAATTGAAGTTATGTTCAAAGGCCAACAACAGCAGTCTAGTCTTATGAAGTTGTATATTTTAGTGTAGTTTTTGATTAGACTTTGATGAACAAAGGTGCTAGTGATCCATAACAATAAAATGCATGCCTGAGATATCAGGTGTCTTTTTCATTTCCCTTTATTTTGTTTTCAGTTAATGTATAAGTTTGGGAACACAGCAAAAAAAAAAAAAAAAGGTTGAACAAACAAGATCTTGTTTTATAGCAAATGATCAGAATTAAATCTAATACATTTCCACAAACAAAGGCAAAGTGTAAGTGCAGCCAATGTGTGTATGACGTACAGAAGCATTTCTATTGTAAGATATTGGGAGAGGGAAAGGGGGATTATGGAGTGGATAATGTCCGTACATCAGAAATGTTTGTGCACTGCGATGACCTTGAAAAAGAAGCCTTTATCAAACAGCCACTTTTTTTGTGCCCTAGTTTCAGATCTTTTGTGTGGTTTCTGAGATGTAGTTGGGCTGAAAATGTTGTGGACACACCTGCTGTATCGTACACAGTCGATCAAAGATACGTCTAAAACCACTTAAGCTGAGCTGCTGCACTGAGGCCTCATGTGTCACAGGGTCAACCGTTCATTTTTAAAGATCAGATGGGACACGTCCACCAAATATACCATCCTAATATCAACATATGTTTTAATAATCAAGTGTTGTAATAATTATAGCAAGAGAAGAAGAGAGTGCAGACTGGTGTGTGAAGAAACTGAGCTGAACCGTCAGAGGAAGTGGGTAACCATATATGTGATGCGATTCTGCACATCTGCTTCCTGTTTCTATACACTGTCTATGTTTTTCCCCTTTTTCCAGCACACGAAGGGTATTTTCCAAACATCAAGAGTCATGTGTAGTAAGTGATGCGTATTACTAGCATGTCTAATATTTTGAGGAATATCCCAAATGAATCTTGGTAGAAAAAGAATTCAAAGAATGTCTTGTTAGCACAGTAAGTCTACACACAGTGCATAGTACGGTTATTAAAAACGAAAGTCTTGAAAAATAACAAAAGGACTTAAATGGTTATTAATGAAGGGACAAACTGATGGACAATTTTCTTCTGAGAGTTTGAGACTAGCCTTATACTTTACTGAGCGTTTTCACTAGTTAGCAATAAGTGTTAAAACTATGTTGCATCTTAAATCAACAGATGGCTTAATTTGAAATATTATTTAGTGACGCCAAAACTTGTGACATATGCTCCATAAAGGTGCACTATACAGGTTTACAATTACTGATTCCCCGCCTGGAATTTCCCACCTGGCATTAATAAAGAGTATCTTATCTTGTCTTATGTTTTATCTGTTGGTATGTACAATTAATCGGATTTGATATCTGATTAGTGAATCATTCTGAGCACAGCATGTCACTGACTTGAGTAAAAGTCCTGCTACTGTAGTAATAATTCACTTGTGAATGGAGCGATCAAGAAATTACTGGGGTAAGAGTGAATAAGTCTTCTGCAAAAACTACTTGAGTAATTACTTAACAAATTACATTTTTACATGTGACACAACTCATTCGAAAATGTTCTATAACTGAGGAACGCATGCATTTTTGGAACAATTATGTTAACTGACCGCGTGAGCTGTGTTGAAGTGAACATCGCGTGTAGCGTTACTTTCTGAGCCTCAGACATCTCTCATACATGCATGCGTAGTTAAACGAAAATACAATCCAGACTTAAGTAAAAGCATGTCCAACAGTGATGAAGATAATTTTCTTCAAAGCTAATTTAGATCTCTTTGTTTTTAATTCACAAAAATCAAGCTGACAAAAAAATCTTGTTTGTAGAAAAATTTTTTAAAAGACATCGATTTTCACCACACATCTGATGCTGAATCTCCACTATTATGTGGATGCAATGTCAGTGCTTTTAAAACCAAATTACAGAAACATCATTCAGTATCTCGGTAGCTAAAAAAAGAGACATAAACAAACAAACGAACAAAAAAATCGTTATAAAAAGCTTTCTTTGTGTTTATATCTCAGGCGTGCTGGTGACTTATTCAGACACGGTTTCTTGAGGAGGGACGGCCTTGTAGTTCACCGCAGCTTGTGTCCTGTTAAAAAAAAAAAAAAAAATATTTTGCATTCCTGTACATTTCAGATTAAATTTAATTTATTCAAATTAGAGAAGTAAAATTTGGCAAGGCTAAAAGTCTGAGACCACACTGGATATCTGAGATTTTTTCCCCCATTTAAAACCAGAAAGTTTTAGAAATGGGGAAAATTTACAACAACAACAAAAAGAAATGTGATATTGATCATGTTAACTACTTTGTACAAATGTCAGATTTTCCTCGAGTCTCATCTCTTCTATAGAAGCACGTATTCAGACGACATTCTGATGGATTTGATCCAAATATCTGTAATGTATATGTATGTGTATATGCAAATATGTTTAAAATTCTACTTTTTGCTGATGCTATAATCTGTGAATGAAAAATTGAGCATTAAAGTAGAAAGAAACGCAAAATCGAAGCACTAGTGCTCTCAGACTTTTGGACCGGAAATTTCCTACTGATCTTTTAAAAAAAATGATCACAAAGATATTTTTAGAACCGCAATTAAATGGATTTGATAGGAACCAGACATGTCATATTTGGGATTTTTTTTTTTCTTGTCAGTGGGAGACTCACGCGTTAGCCTTGGCTGCATTGAGTTTCTTCTTCTTCAGATGATGAGCGATGAACCACACCAGCAGCACGATGAAGGCAACACACAGCAGGGCCCCAATCACTGCGCCTGCTATCGCTGCATCATTCATCTCTGGACAACCAGATTTAACGAGCTCATTAACACTTACAGCACCATAATTTGGTCTTCAGAACATGAACATAAAAAAAAAACGGTGGTGGAACTGCGTGAAAACAAGCTTAAAATATGTCCTGGATCAATAGAACATTTCAAAATGTTAAAATTCGTATTCACTGTACAGAGGAAAGAATATATATTTATTAAGTTGTTTGTGGTTAGAATTGAATTAGCAGTGTTTAAGAGTGCACAACTGTATACATGCACACACACACACACACACACACACACCCAGATGCTACCTGAGTTCAGATCAATAGTGCAGATGGAGAAACCCACAACGTTGGAGGCGTTGCACTGATACGTTCCAAACTCAAACTGAGAGATGTTTCTGATGTTCATGATGCCAGTGTTCTCATCTACCATAAAACAAAACAAACAAAACCAAAAGCAAAGGGTCAGAAAAATTACAGGAACACCTGTACACCTGCACATTCATACAGTTATGCAATCAGCCAATCATGTGGCAGATACAAGGTTCAGTTAATATTCACATCAGACATCAGAATGGAGAAAAAAATGTCAGTGAGTTTGACCGTAGCATGGACGGGCTGAGTTGAGTATTTCAGAAACTGCTGAAATATATTCAGCAGTCATTTTTTACAAACAATAATCACTAGGGTTTACACAGAATGGTGTGAAAAACAAAAAACATCCAGTTCTACAGGCGAAAATGCCTTGTTTATGAGAGAGAGAGGTCAGAGCAGACTGGTTTGAGCTGATAGGAAGGCTACAGTAACTCATAACTCTTTACAGCCACGGTGAGCAGAAAAGCATCTCAGAGCACAGACTGGAAATAGTTTAAACACTGCTGCATGATTGGCTGATTGGATAACTGAACGAATGAATGTGCAGGCGTATACAGTAGGTGATCCTGATAAACTGGATGCCTAGTGTATATTCGAATCATTAATTGATAACTATAAAACTCTATGTTCACGGTAGATAGCGACAAAGCCACAGGCGAGTTTTCATTTTCTATGTAAGTACACGACACAGAACTGTGACAGCAGCTAACGACACAACAACAGGGCGCTAAGCAAAATTCTCAATTCTGTGAAATTTAGTGATGATTCGGCGAAGCAACAAATCCAAAAGATAATGCACAGGTTGCTCTTTGTCCCCAGAAACCTGTAAAATGAGCTCCTACATGTGTTTAGTGCCCGAAAATGGAAGAAAGGCTATGGTCACGTATTTCTCTACATTTAACTACAACATAAAATACATTTTAAACAACATTGTGTATAAATTTTACTGTAGATTTTACATTTTGGATACTACAAGCTCATATTAGAACTTAAAAAAGCTGGACAGGCCACGCCCACAAATGACAACGGTAGCAGTTGCTACAAGAGACAAACTACAGTATAAACAACACGAGTGTCGACTTGTCGCTTGCTAGTGTGAACGCAGGTTTGCCTTTTCACTGCTCATGACTTCCGGACATGACGTTTAAAATTCGCCCCTAGTGGCTAATTTCATATGTCACAAGCAAGATACTGTCACATGGTATGTGTTTAACAAATGTATTCATATCTGAAGCCTGCATAAAACGTTAACTAGTATAAAATTTTGACAAATATATATGATACATGTATAAATAGTTAGACAGCTAGCTAGTTGCAATTATGTAATGCTGTATTTCTAAGTAGCTAACATTAGCTAGCTAGCATGTCAAAGCCAAATGCACTGAAACAAAACGTTCGAAAGAGCTTATTACTCAGTGTGTTACTAAAATATGAATGATTATGCAGCAAGGGTGAGATTTAAAATGTGAAACTGTTAATAACTCTCTCCATGCGTTATTGTATTTTCAACTGAAATATATGACTTCTGGTCGCACGGTTATCTAGTCGGTATGTAGTTGCGCAAATTTTTACCCTGCAGCCCCCTGTGTAACTCTTCACTGAAAATTAATGAGTTCTGGTCTTCAGTCGTTTGGCTGAAGCAGTGAAAAGGCAGCATTAGGATCACACACACATACACACAAATACACACAAACACACTTGCAATGCCCATCACTTGTTTGCTGATCCCCTGTTCGATTCTAGTCCACTTGTATGTGGGAGAGGGGCTGCCTTGCACCGAATGGCAGGTGAGGGTGACCAGGTGACCCGTCGCCACGTCTCCATGCACAGCGCAGAACGGGTGTGATGGTTTTTCTTCAAGATAACAAAGAAGACACAGTTTACAGCATTACAGTGAGGTAGAGCGAGGGCAAGATGATCAGATGATAACTTACAATCGAACTACTTTATGAGATTTCAGCATTTGTTAGTCTGTGACAAGATCTGAGTGAAACACTGAATACTAAATGTCAGCCTTATTAATATTAGCATTTCTGGATAAACTTCAAACAACTACACCTACTTTTGCCCTTTTGATACGTAAGTTTAACAGTCATATATGACGCATCCATAACAGATGTGTGGTGTTTAAGATCATATTCCCGCACTGCGGAATCAGACGTATGTGGCAGTTGTAGTTTTAAATAAAAAATACAAGTGAATGTATTGTACTGTACTGTACTGTAATGTATTAACCCTTGGAGGTCACACACACACACAATTTAAAGTCTCTATGCCAAATAATTATGATATTATAAAGCAAATATGCAAGATATTTTATTTTCATGTGTAACCTAAGGTTGTCTCTCGTCTCCACTCTCATGGACACTGATGATGAGGAAACTCATCAACGTGGTTACCAGAGACAGTCACGTTGTCCTGGTGACAGCACCGAATCCAATTATCAACGTCCAACGATTTTTAAAAAATGTTGCTGTTTGGCAGACGTAAGACGATGTTCTCTTGATTTGCTCACCTTTCTAGCGTACTCACTGACTCATTTAAACATAGAGTTATTATTATACCTAGTGGTCAAAATGCGAACTGCATCAAATGCTAATAGAGGCCCATTGGGGCAGGAATCACGCTGCCCCATTCTCGCTCTATGAACATTTTCACTGGAAGAAGAGCAGTGAACAGGACAGGGTTACAGTTTTTACAGCAAACTGGGCTAGTTTAAAAATAATCCCTGGCCGGTGACCTTGTTTCCCCACACAAAAAGCAGAGAAAAAGAAGAAAATGTGTCTCCTATATCCTAATGTCGAATTATTTGGGCTAGTTTCAGGCCTGGTTTGTCTCTTTTGAGATGCAGTTAGGTTGGAAATTTTGTTAAAACCTGGCAATTCTGGTTAATGATATTAGTTAACCTAATTAGTTAAACCTATTAACTAAACTCTTCATCCTCCTGCCGTCTGGCAAACAGTACTGAAGCATTCGGACCCTCACAGCCAGATTGTGTAACAGTTTCTTCTCCCAAGCCAACACACACACACACACACACACACACACACACACACACACACACACACACACATACTCAACTGAACACCATCCCTCTCCCTTTGCAGTTTTTGCACATTTCTGTATTTACTACCTACATTTTTTGCTGCTACTGTATTTATAAAAATATTGTATACAATTTCTTGTCACTACTTATACTCTCTACCTGGCTGCTACCCCAATAACTGCTATATCCATATATGGTATAAGCTTATCTACCGAACACTATGTTATAGTATGTTATGTTTACATTCACAGCAATTTATTATATTGTTATCTTTTTGCACTGCTGTTATATCTGACACTTTCACATTAGAACTGTGTACTAGTCAATGCTTCACTGTCTCTTACTGTGCCTATGACAATAAAGCCACTTGACTTGACTTGACTTGACTTGTCTTGACTTGACTAGTTCTTCAGGAAACACACAGCTGAACGAGCTGCTAGATGACTGTACGCTGGATGACTGTATGTTGTCGACCCTCAACTGCCTATTACAGGGTTACTCTAAAAATTGGTTAGCTTTTTTACCTATAGCATAAGTCATGTGTGATAGCCTGTTGATTTCATTTTTTTTAAATATAAACTCATAACATTTTATCTATATACATATTTGAAACTGTTCTATCTAATACAGGAGGGTCAAACTCTAAAATAAGTCGAGAGGAAGCTGTGGTACCAAAAACATGAACTCTGATGTTGGCCTCAGTCGTGCCCTCAATGTCAGGGAAGTTGTGGACTTCGCACGTGTAGGTTCCGGCGTCTGTGGTCTGCATGTTGCTGATGGAGATGGAGGCGTTCATGCTGCTTCCCATTTTAGAAAGGATGTTCAGTCTGTCTTTAAAATGTTGGCCAATCACATACTTCCCTGCTTGATAAAAGAACACCTAAAAATAATAATAAAAAGAAATGAACAATGTCTCAGGCTTATGTGGAAAATCTGCTTAAAATCTAAGATGGCAAGCTTAACTTTAAAATGAAAACCAAGGTCTTAATATTTAACTTCAGAGCCAAAAGATTCCTGAAATCTATACAACTAGCAACTTTTGTTAATTTCTTATGCTTATTTCTCAGTTCCAAAGCCAAATATCCTGTAAAAACTAAGATGTAATATTAAAACATCTGCCATTAGAACACCAAAATGAGAGATATCACAAGAGCTTGTTACCTGAGAGAAGAACTCACCTGTACTGGAGTCTCAGAGCCCCATGGGTAGAGAGACCACTGGACCATGAGGTTGCTCAAGGGCTGATTGGTGAAAAAATTGCAATCAAGCCTTGCAGACTGACCTATGGTTACGTTGAGAACCTTTGGAGAAACCTGCACCGTGATCGACACAGCGCCACCTACGGCATACAGAACGAACAAATAAACAAACAAACAAAACATTTGCAAATTTGGTAAACTGTGCCTAAATGGCAATTAATTACAAAAGTGATTCTTCTCCACTGCAAGCCATAATGGATCATATTTTATAATCTTTTTTTTTTTTTAGAGTAAGACTGATAAGGGTTTTCGAAGGTCGCTGTGAACCTGCTGAAGCCTATCTGGGGTTGAGGTAAATTAGTGAGTTTTTTTTTTTAACTGCCAAAACCATAAGCACGTGATTCGTCTAATACAACTTGGGATTTGAGCTTGCATTATTCAAATCCTCTTCCTTATACTTCATTTCACTTATACTCTTATTCAAACATTAAAAGCCCCTCCTTCTGGGATCTGTTCCAGGAAGACGGTTAGAAAAAACCTAAATTCAACCTTGAATCCCAAGTTCAATTAGTCCAATCCCGTGTCTGTGGATTTTATCGGTTCTAAAGAAAATACAGACGTTTAAACACTTCGTTAACTCAACCTTCGTTAACGCACTTCATTGACTCAACCTCAGGTAGTCTTGCACATGTACACGGTGACCTTAAAAATCAGTCGAGCCCTGAAAATGATGATCAATTATAATCATTTAAGACTTCCAGTGAAGAATAATCGTGCTTTAACATTTTTCCGGCTGCTGTACAACAGCAGAAAGTGTGATTTCCTATGAAGATTACTGACACATCGTCTCTTTTGAAATTATAATTAAAAGAATGAAATGGCTGCTACAGAGAAAGAAAGGGCGGTGGCTGACATGGCTGAATGTTCTGTAGCTTATTCATCGCAGATTCAATATTTAGTCTAAAGAAATGTCATAAGATGTTTTTCATTCGTGCTCAAATTCTTCATTTCCAGAATTTTTTGTTAGACTTTGTTAATGCGAATGTAACCCTGGTGGTATCAAATGAACATAAATGAATAAATACATAATTTAAACAGGTAGACTTTGTGTAGTAGCACTAGTAGTAAGGTGTTTTAAATTTTGTTTTCTGTGCTTGAAACGTCGCTCATAAAAGCTGCTCACCAGCTACAGGTGCTGATACATATATTAATGGTAAATAATGACTGATTTATGTTCTCAAAAACAACAAAAAAATTACAAAAAAAAAACCCAAAACTAAAACTTTTTATGGCTCAGCCATACACTTTATGCTATACATTATTTTTAATATATTCTTTCACTATAAGCTTAAAAACAATCCTTTTCAAATTCAGTTAGCACCAAATCTTCCAATAATAAATATATATTTTTAAATTTTACTTCTATTAATGCAAATATGTTTGATTCGAATGCTTCTAAGGTGAGCAGTTTTCCAAATGTATTAAAGATTAGTCTAATCTCACCCTTAGCTTATATGTTCATTGAAAAGTAATAATAAAATCAGAGAAATAATTAAATTTACTACTTCACAGGTTAGTTTCAGAGCAAAAATTTGAAACTGATCTTAAATTTGTAAGAGAAAATTACATTTGATTGTAACAGAAAACACTGGATTTTGGTAAAAACATATGTTATCAGGTTAAATCGCAAATGTTGCCTTCTTGAACCGCCTCATTATATACAATGGCAGGATTTTACGAGAAACCAAAAAAAAAACAACCAACAAAAAACACGAAAAACCAAACACAACAACAACAAAAAAAAGAATAACATCACAAATACTTTACATCTAATTGGTCCAGGTTCCTACTAGGTCCAGTTCATGGTGCTGAAATATTATATACATCAAACTAAAAAATATAATATAATATAATATAATATAATTGCAATAATTTGATGAGGAATTACTCACCTACAATACTTAACAGCATGACAATAGTCCCGAGTGGTGACATGTTTCGATGTTTTGAAGATGTTACGAGCAGTTTTTAGGGAAAAATAACTAGAGAAACTACTACGAACTCACAGGTTCCTCGCTCTGTAACAACGATTTTCTTTTTTGAAACAAACTTATCTTTCCAAGCCCTGAAAGGCCAACACCCTCAGAAACTCCAACGAACAAATCAACAGTTGCTGTTACTGTTTGCATTTGCTTTCCCATTGCCCATGCACGCCTGCTGACGTTTGCCCTACTTGATTTTCTGTCTGACCAGAAAAAGATTAAAATCATTTTCCTTATTGTTTTAGACATTATTATTTACTTATCATTATTATTATTATTATTATTATTTACCCATGATGCTGACATGATTGTCACAAGGCAAACTCTGGTTAGAAGTGAATTAATTGCCAACTTTATGCAAAGTGGTTTTTTTTTTTGTTTTTTTTTCTTGTCAACATATCGATAGGAGTTTCTGCCACATCAGTGTAGTAAGCATCTCCACAATGCGTCACTCATGAATTCATAAAAGATCTAAAATTTAGAGTTCTCTAAATAAAAAAACAATGGACACACATACAATTTCAAATTACAATACTGAAAGAGGGAGAGATGCAAACTCTTAATTTACATTACGAAAACTAGAAACACTTATCTAATTGTGTGAGTAATGACGCACGCCCAAATACACTCATTCTAATGTGGCGAGAGCTGATTAAACACACACACCACCGGTTAATGGTTAACTCGGATCACTGAAGCAAATCTGAATCATTTCAGCCGCTGCATGTTACAACTTGGACATTGAAAGCTAAAATGTTATGTCTTACACGGTTTGCAAAAATGAAACGTGAAATGGAGAGAGCAGTTTAAACCCACTGAATTCGTCTTATGCGACAAGATAAAACATATTTTTAGTGTAGGAATGCTTGATCTGGTTCTGGAGATCAGTACATGCTCCTATATACTGCACACACAGTGTGTGCTTATCTCACTTTCCCAGTTTTCTGTGAAAAATAATTATTGAAGTATACCACTTCAAGGACATTCGCTTTAACCATGCTATATGAAGTCTGAATTGAGTGTTCATTAGTGCGTTGTTGAAAATACACTTGAAAATGCTTTTTAGTGGCATAATAAGACATTTGCACATGGGGATGGGGGTCACTATTCATCTCAGGAAACCGCTTTATCCTGGATCCTGAGCCAATCCCGGTCAAAATTCACCAACAAAAACAAAAATTAGTGAACACGGGAAGCATACATGGGGAATGGGAATATCAGCTTCAGTGGTGACAGTAAGATGATAACCATAACGTTGTTAACGTGATTAAATAAGTGGTATTTTTTGCACAGTTTATACAGTTAGAATATTCCTATTTCTATTTTAATACTAGTATGTCTCTATGAATATTTTTCCCAAATTTTTTTATTGTTGTCTTCACTGTTTTTTGTATTGTCTTGAGCATCTGGCACAAGAATTTCGTTCAGGATCAATATATCTTATCTTATCTTATCTTATCTTATCTTATCTTATCTTATCTTATCTTAAATGTGCGCCCTAAAAACCCACTCTAAGTGAAATGTACATTTCAGTATTAATATGCGTATACACCCAGTCATTTTGTGCAAGAACAGGACAATTTGTGTGTTTTCAAGTAAGTGTTTCCTCCTAGATATAATCTGTTAACAGTGTTGAGCATTGCCTGACTCATGGTGAATCTTAGACAACACAAAAACTCTCCATCTGTGGAAAAAAAAAAAAACCCTAAAATAAGACTATAACCAGCCTCGACAATATTTTAACCCGAGTGAATAAAATACTGGAGCTCTTAGCCTGTGAATAATCTTTGCAGATTGTTCTAGGAGTCTCTGATGGAAACCTTGCAGTGGTTTGGAGAGTGGTTTTGTTCACAGCACATAACCCATCGTCAGATTACGATAACATTAGAGCTGACTCCGCCCAATCCCAAAAAAGGTGTCCTAAGCCCTGCAGTCCTCCTCTATGTCCTCATTTTGGTGAAGTAATCAAATTAATTATGTCTTAAGAATTAAAAACTGGCCATTTAGAACAAAGTTTCCTGCTGCAGTAGAGATGGCACAGTTTGTTTTCCATACATGAGGATTAAAAAAAGAAGTGCTTCTTCCGGGATTCCTTCCATCTAATTGCTTTTACATGCATTATTTGGCCTACATGCCATGAAACATGCCTCAGTGGAGAGGGTGATGCTTTTCTAGAAAACCTAAGGAGACATGCCGGACACATGAACAGTGCCATAGTAACTAAAGTTAAAAAAAATTGTTAATTAATTGTTTGCAAGAAAAACCTGACCATAATTCTGTTGAGAATAATGACAGGGCAGTAAATTTGGCATGTACCGTTTCTGCAAATCTTTCTCTCTCTCTCTCTAAGTGGGCATGAGGCACTTTTTCTCTTTATCCAGTGACATAAAAAAAGGAAAAAAAATTCAGCAAGTTCTGTCTGTTAAAAGCTGGACTGTTAAAGTTTAACATGCCGTTGTGAGACCAGAATTTTTGTTAACAAAAATAACACAAAAATGAAACAAATAAACCAACTAAACTACTCAATATGTGTAATCCAGCGGTTGGATTAAAAAGAACAACATAACATCGTTGCTGATGAATTGAAGTGCTGGTCAGTCTTCTGCTTTCTTCCTCTGACTGTCCATAACACTTTTTAAATGTCTACAGTAAAGTGAACATGTGTATGCTTTAAGTTTACTTATTTATTCTTTTATTGCAACACGTCCATGGAATGAATGTATTCCTGCGTTACAGCTCAACGCTCTCAGTGACTTTGTATTAGCAATCTACACCAGCTGTAATAAAGATAAATAAAGATTAAAAAAAACTTCAATTATCACATTGGCAGTTAGATATTCGCTGAACTGCATGTCACCTGGTACTTCCAGTTCTTCTCAGTTCCACCTTGTACCTGTGTCTATACTGTCTCAGTTCTGTAGTTACACTATTGTTTAATCATGACTTTGCTAGGTCTTGTGTGTGTTTATGTAATTCTAAGCGATGAATCTGTTTTACTGTCACTTACTTTGCTGAGTTCCTAGTTTTCTACTTTTCGATTATATGTGGATTTTAAAATATTTAAGATATTTCAAAATACCAAAATATTCAAGATTCAAGACAAAACCAGCAAAAATGCCTAATGTGTGCTACTGGAATACATTTATTTCACTACTGTGCAAATGTACCAAGAGTGACTGATGTAGATTTTACCCTCCAACCTACATGAACCTGGTTGTGCTGATCTTTTGTTTTGCTACCAGGGTGTGTCCAGTGCTACTACAAGTAAATAAAGCCTAGTGTGTTTTAGCGCGATGTGAGTTTGGCCAGGCAGTAGGGAATGGTAGAGAAAATTCTAGTGATACATTGCAAAATCTCTGTCTGAAACTGTGATAATACATACAGGGACCTGGCACACATCGTTATTGTAAAGAAGACTACACTGTGATGTTTCGACTGCAGGCTCTGATACGAATTTTCACCACGTTCAACCCTGCGTGACGACCAAAACGCCGCTCTAGAGGCCGATGATTATTCCAAAAGTTTAACGAGGACAGGATGAGCTGTTGGGCAGATTTGTTGTAGGCTGTAACTTAAAAAGCTATGCTCTCAAAGTAACAAAAAAACAGACATAAAATACACTCAGCAACCACTTTATTAGGAACACCTGTACACCTGCTCAACAGCCAATCATGTGGCAGAAAAACCATGCAGAAAAACAGATCAAGAGCTTCAGCTGATGTTCACGTCAAACATCAGAACAGGGAGAAATGTGATCTCAGTGACGTCGAGCGTGGCATGGTTGTTCATGTCAGATGGGCTGGTTTAAATATTTCAGAATCTGCTGATCTCCTGGGAGACAAAAATACACAACGGTCACAAGAATTACCACAGAATGGTGAGAAAAACAAAAAAACATTCAGTGGAGGTCAGAGGAGAATGGCCAAACACAACTGAGCTTACAGGAAGTTGATGGTAACTCAAATAACCACTCTTTACAACCGTGGTGAGCAGAAAACCATCCCAGAACCTGCGACATGTCAGACCTTGAGGCAGATCACAGCAGACGACCACATCAGGGATCTGAGGATGGAGTGGGCACAGACTCATCCAAACTGGACAGGTGAAGATTGGAAAATGGATCATCAGATACCAGATCATTATATCTTAAATACATGAGAGTTCTAAGCAGCTACGTGATGTTAAATCACAATTCACTTAGAAATCATGAATACCATCACATTTTTCTTGTTGTTAGTTGCAATGATTTAATGTAGCTTAAAAGAAAAAAGGTTTAGACTAGTAGTTTAATATACAAATGAGAAGAAGGCAAATAATAGAATAAACACTCATTATTAGCCTAATGATTGCAAATAACACAATCATAAGTAGATCTTGCATGCTTCTAGCCGAGGAGTAGTGTTTGGAAGCTCACAACGGCAAACTCAAGCCGCCGCATCTCTCGCTCTGTTTGCGGATTTGCGTGCATTTTTCAAACTACTGTCCCTCCTACAGTGCGGAACTTCATGATCCAACACTGTTGAGTAAATATTGGCCAGAACACATGCTGGGTTAGTTTAACCTGACTGGTTAGGTTACACAATTGAACCATTCTGCTGAGTTATTACAACACAACGTCCTATTTTACACACATACTATAATAGATGAATATAGATGTCAGGTAACAGGCATGCGATGGACAGCCTTAGACCTTTGCAATGAAAACTGGCTTTGGGAACGTGGAATGTCACTTCGCTGGAGAGAAAAGAGAGCCTTAGTGTATGAGATGGAAATTATGGACTAGATCTAGTCAGCACGCACAGAATAGTGGTGGCCTCTTTCCTACTCTGGAGTTCCCGCAGGAGATAGACCTCAGATGGGTGTGAGAATACTCACCAGAGTTTTTCCCAGTGGACGACAGGGTTACTGCTATGAGATTTCAAGTCTCAGGAAGGAAAACTTGGATTGTTTTTGCGTATGCCATCTTGGAGAAGGTGGAGCAGGCACTTGAAACGGTACCTGCTACTGACTTCAGTGCAAAGCTGTCTCAAACCTCGTAAACGCGCATTACGTAGTATGGGGAAAAGATTAATGACACCAACGGCCAACTGACAAAATGGCCCAAATATTTACAACTCTGATTTTTAGTACCCAAGCTGTTGTTCCTTGTGTATTTTATTATCTAATCTAGATAATAAAATATCTGTCTTTTTTTTTTTCCATCCAGAATGAGCTGGATAATGTTAGCATGCCACAGAAAAAAGCAAAAGGAGACAGATCAGTGAAAAATATATACACAGAGGGCGAGCAGACACACTGACTATCTCACCTTATATATCGCCTCATATAATACAGAGAACCTTAGCAGTTGCTAACATTAGCCGTTAATTCGCTAGCTAAACTACTTCAACGGTAACAGTACAAATTTTCCAGCGATGACTAGCACTCTCTAGCTTCCCATCAAATTAGAGAACAAATAAATGCATTACCTGTTCAGCAAGAAAAATAAATAAATAAAAACTCCATCATTCCTGGATCACTTTTCCTCTTATCCTATAATATTGGACTCTCTCACTCTCTTGCTCCATGTGTTATCGTTTATTCAGACTTCTTTCAGGATACACTGGATTTTGTCCTCATTTCCCAATGAGATCTGCGAGTCAGCCCCTGAACCTAAATTCACCCAAATAAATCCGACTTTATCGCAAATGAAACATCATTGCCTTGCACTAGCATTTGCACTAGCTTAAGAAGCTTTGTGTTTTGGGCATGAACACTGAAAAGGGAAGCAGAATGTCATTTATTTTGAATTTCAAAACACCTAGCTTGAACTAGCTTCTGTTAAAAATGCTGACTGTGGATTCAGAGTGCTACAGAGTGCAACAGAAAGCTGTCTGCCCTGTCACTGGTAGATCGCGAGTTTGAATCCTGAAGATGCCACAGCCATCTGTGGCCAGGAGCCAATAATGGACATTTGTGAGTTCGTGTATGCAAAAGAGGGCAGATAGCACTTTCCTTTGAGTGTGTTACCCTGCTCTGTCACGGAGCACGAGTTGGTTGGCTTCACGTGTCTCGGAGAAAGCGTGTGTTAGCCTTCACCCTCCCCAATTTTAACTGTTGTATGATAGAAAAGAGTTGTACACTGGTATGTGAATAAATTGAGAAGAAAATGGGGGAAAAATTTGCAGACTAGACCCTTCTGTTTATGTGCTCAATTTTGTGACCTTGACCTTTCCACTGTCCATCCTTAGAAAACCTTTGATATCTCTGTGAAGCTCTTCAAAAAAAAAAAAAAATCCTTCTACACTAGATATTTTCTCATTCCTCTTTCTAGGATTCACAGGAAAATGAATTTGACAGATTTCACAGCCCTGCACCTGCCTTCAATTTCAGGTATTGTCTTCAATTTCAGGTACTGAAATTGCAGCTAACAAGTAATAAAAGCCCACAGCTACCAGACTAGCACAGTGCAAATCATCACACACTCATGTCAAAAGGTATACTTTGATTCAGCTTTAACCATTTTAGCCATGCTTTATAGATAACAGTGTGTCATACAGTGTGAGGAACCACATAAACAAGATTATTGAGATGACTGAACAGCTTGCACAAGCACAATGTCAAACCAGTAGCTATAAGCTTCCCCTAATTACTGACAACATTATCCTTGGAGATGCAAAAATACAAAGGCAAACATATGACACTGGGTTAATTTTTCCCCCCTTTTTTTTTTTTTTTTTTAAATGTAATTTTATTTCTAGGCTTTTATTACTTGTTTCCTACAAACACCAAACATATTGTTTTGGCTCATTAGTTACATTCATAAAGGGGAAGATTGCCATAGTGCAATAGTTAGCTTTACATTTCAAAAGTACATGAGTTGGTCCTTTCATATCATGACATTTCTGCTGTTTGAACTGCATCTTACACCTGCGTAACATAGACTCGAGTCCAGACTCAAGATGTTTTCTACATCGAATTATTGGTATGTGTACTTGGTTCTTATAACCTTATAAAATATAACCTAACCATTAAGCCAACTAGTGGAAGTAAAAGCTTAGCCTTGAATGTGATCTGATGATGAATGATTTCAGTCCTGATCTCAATTTCATTTGGACTCGATCTTAACTTGGCCTCGACCCCCTTAAGACTCGGTCTTGGCTCGAGCTCAGCTAGTCGTGGTATTGGACTTGTCTTGTACTTGACAGTTGGCGATCTTGACTACAGCCCTAGTGTGTTGTGTTACGTACGTGTCATGCTTAAACAACGGTTGAACAGTCGAAAAAACTGAGGCCATGTAACCTTTCCACATTTTCCTTGTGAAGCGTGTAGAGCATTGGGAAGACCCTTATTTTATAATTTAATGAAACTAGCTAACAGTTTACAAAAAAAATCTGATATTTCCTGTTTTTTCCGTTCCAGTGAGACAATAAAACCCATTCCCCACGTCAAAATAAAACTGCAGAACAGAGGTTTTGGATCATCTCTCAACCGGCTCAGAATAACCCAGCACCCTCAGACCTGGGTCAGACTTTTGCCCTCACTGGAACTGCTGCCATCTTAGGAGGCAGCTGATGAAATAGCGGCACCTGCTGGCGAAGGAGAAAAAGGAGATGGTGTCATCCTTGAAGCTCCATGCTGCTTATCAAGATAAATGCACTTACAGATCTGTATCAGTGAGATTAGAACTAATTAATGATAATGAGGTCAAAGATATTAACTGAAAAGAGCCTGATAATCAGAAAACTTGCACAAAAATATAAAACTAGAGATTTATCTCCATTTCTAAAGGTTTTATGTTGGACTCTGTCATGATTTTCAGTAGAAGCTAATAGAGGTATGGCGCTTGGAAGCTGTCAAAGTATTTCAGTTTTTTTCATATATGTGATATACACGTCACATCGAATCTATGGTGTTTCAATAATGTTTAATTATTTAATAAATCTACAGTTTATTTACCAATTTTCTTTCTTTGTTTGGAACTAGCTAGGGGTCAGACTTGCCTTTATAAATGTATCATTCAAAATTAGGAATTAGAGATTTTAGCTGTAGATTTTTTTTTTTTTGGTTGAGATTTTAAAAAAAAATTCAGAATAAATAATTCAAATATTTAAAAAAATACACATTTTATGTAAATTAGGCCTACGGTGAAGCATCCGAGATTCCCAGGGAAACGTAGACACATTCCAAGTGGTCTAACAAATAAATAAATAAACTTTATGTTCTCCTCAGATATCTAGTTTTCTACAGTGATGTTAAACACTCAGTGCTAATGTTCTAGCTATGTATTTAGGCTATGCTAACATTAGCTTGCTAGCACTCATTAGCAGCTAACAGCCAAATTTAGCCGCTTAACAGGAATTTAGCTATTTCAGTAGAATGTTAAACTTTAGCAGAAATTTAGATGCGCTTAGCTCATTATGGTTCATTTCTTCAGTTTTGACTCCACTTAACTCTACTCCATGTCACTTCACTTCACTTCACGGACGCGAGCGTGAGAGACGACTGCGATCGGCTAAACTCTGAGTTCGTCCACTCTGAAAGCTTCTACTTTTCCCTGGGAAGAGACTGAAATTGTTGAGATTTCTATTTAGGGTTCTGATGTTTTAAAATCATCATGAGGCCCTGATAATTTCTCAGATCCACACAAATCTATCCATAAGTCTCTCAAGTAAAGATGATGGCAGTAAATGCGCCATGACCAAATAGAGCATGAATTTCTTCCCCTAAATGATTTTTACACTCTTTTAAATGATCATGTTGAGCACTATCAACAATATATAAATGCACACTTTCTTTTGCCTTAAGAAAGATGCAAATTTCACCACTTCCATATAGTCCATTAAATAATAAGGACAGTAAATTGCCTAATGAGATGAGAACACATTTTCTTGGCTCAGTTTAAAAAAAAAACAAAAACATGCTAATAGATTTCAGTGGTTATTATTGCTTATTTTAGCCACAGTGCTGACCCCTGTCCCAGCAGAGGGCAGTGTTGCTTAAAGGAATCCTTCCATCCTTCTTTTCTGAAACTGCAGGAAGCTGGAGGCAAAAGCTGACAACAAAGATGAGTGTGTCTCTGTTAAGAACATGGCTCAGATCTCTCATCCTCCTGAGGAAATAGGCCAGTTTCCTTCCACCTCCCAAAAACAGGCTGGTAGGTGGATTGACTACTCTAAATTTACCCCTAAGTGAAGATGAATGAATAAATGAAAGATTTGCTATGATTATATTCCCAATCTTTCACATTACGTCCTCTAATACAACAGCAAAGACAGAAACCATGGCCTGTCTTCTGGAAATTGCTTAGAACCAAGGTTCTAAGACACTGACATCAAGCTTAGACCCTACAGCAGAGTGAGAATGGGGCCCAAGCAGCCATTTTAGTTCTGTATAATAAAAGTAAAGAAATATGTCTGAGAAAGAGAGAGCCAGAAATGGATTAAAGTGATCATGTGGTATCAGGAAACACAATATTATTATCAGTTCTCTTCAGAGATAGAAGGAGAGTCAAACTAAAGGCTTGTCATGTCATTGACAGTATTTAAGCACAATGATCTAAAGTTTGTATGCATTTTCACGTCATTCAGTTTTGCTGAAAGGTCTCCTACAGCCTGTGAAATCAAAATCAAGGTTTCAGAGGTATTCTCTGATGAGGTGGTGGTTTTGAGACTGGAGATTTCGTCTTTACACACGTTATACAGAGTCAGTTTCAGACTCTTGTTAATCTCGTCACTGCTCTCCATATTTAGCTAGCTCACTAAGCTACTGTCAGGTTCGTTTAGATTGGAAAGAGCTTGCCGTATCTCGAACGCTATCCGCAATTGTGACGTCAGTCAAGCACTTCAACGCGACGTCACTCCGACTTCCTGTTTCAGAAGGAAATACGCCAACACGCAGAATAAAATCACAGCTATGACGCCATTTCATGGGGTGTTTAAAGTGATTTAACCTCAACCCTGTAGGAATTCGTTTAACTCCGGTTGTATGCCGTCATTGATTGCCATCGCAAATGGTCTTGCTGACTGCAAGCAACACACTGTGTCTTGCGAGTGTTATGGCTACTCTTAATCAAGACCACTCATAAAATAAATATTACATAGACATAATAAAAACCTTCTGCACAGAAATGCTTTCATGTTCATGGCCACAAGATGACACGTCACAGTCTTCACATATTTTCATGGCACTGCTTTTAACCTTCATTCTTTAAAAAAAAAAAAAAAAAAAAAGGTAAGTACATTATGAGATATCCGACTCACTGCTAGGGTTTTATCAAGAGCTATTTCTGAAAACTTTGCACAACAAACCTCTCGATTGGGGATAAGTAAGCAATAACATATTATATGAAAATAATCCGTGCGGGGTGCAGTGATACGGCGCGACGCGATGTTATTCCTCTTACACCACAGCGTTCTGCCAACGATTAACATTTTTAATCGATCCACGAACAACACATCATGCTTTTTAACCATTTACCATGTTATAACAGCTATAAACAGTCATTCGGTGACCAGCCTTTCCTAAAATTATAGCAGTGCTAATGTATTAGAATCAGTGCTTTGCTGTAAACCGATCATTTATGTTTCAGCCTTGCTACAATAGAAAAACCGAACTCTACACATGTAAACCAGGGTTGTTGTGGAGATCTCACAGATCAAATCGTGAGCTTAAAATGGACTGAAATAGACCAGAAACCTTTTAAGCTACAAGCAGCGTAATGAAATATTAACGATGGAGTTTTCAGCGTATGCTTCGGCTCAAAATTGTCCTGAAAGGATGCTTTTCATTTGGCAATCTGGCAATGTTGGAGTTCCAATGTTGGGAGTCCCAATGCTGGAAGGGGTACACCATAAAATCTGTGTTTAAAGAATAAGATATTTCTTGAAGAGGCCGTGGCTATCTGCTTTCATTATTGCCCACTCTAAGACACACACACACACACACACAGTAGAAAAGCCATCAATTTCTGGCCCATGTTAATGCACCCTTTCAATATTTGATGTTTCTTTATGGAGTGCTGACAATAGAACAAGAAAATGGCAGGCACATTTTGCTGATCTAGTTCAATGGCTTCTGCATCCATCTCCCTAACAGAGCTCTAAGTATGCATCTCCTCTGCTGGGAGCTTTTTCAAAGTTCACCAAGGCAAGACAGGGGAAAAACAAGAACCGTTTTCACCGATTTTTATATTTCCAGTGCCGCACCAATCTAACATTGAACACGTGACTGTTTCTGCAGGTTTTCTATTCTGTTCTTCTCACCTGAAATTTTTGAACACGGGTCAGGACGGTAGTCTGACTTTAGGGTAGTGTACTTGTAAATAAAATCACTACCTATTCATATACTACTGCTTATCCGTGTATGAACCGGTTTCATTCTTTTATGGGTTTATCTCAAAAAAAAAAAAAAATAGTGAGAAATTCTAGTTAAGTGAAAGTGTATATAGTGTGTCAAATTTTACTCGGTTAATCGTAGAGGTATCCAGTCAAAAATGTATTCAAATGTATTCAAGTAAAAAAAAAATTGCTCCTTTTAAATGTGCTCAAGTAAAAAGAAAATATTTTTAACTGATGAAATAAAGCTAATGTCATACTTTTATGTGAAAAGTAACTTTAATTAATGAAGTTTGCATACATGACTAGTGCTACATAGTTTGCTAATAACCAAAATTTACCATTAGCTAGAATTTGACAGACAATTTATGTTAGCTACAGGAATCGATGCTAATCCACCCTGGCATTAGCAAAGAAAACAGGCTAATTTAGTTCAAAATAACTAGTCACTGTTAGCAAATTAGTGAAACTTACCTCAACATGCTTTTAGATGGAGTTCAAGCCTTCGAGGGAGAGTAAAGGAGACGCCTCATTTTATACGAGTCTTTGTTTACTCCAGCGTACCGAAATATTTTACTGAGGTAGGGCCAGGGACGCTCATCCTCAACTCCCACACTGCAGTGCGGTGGATCATCCGTCGTCTTCAGACACAAACGGATAGCTACAGCGCTAACTACACTGTGTAAGATGAGAAGGTGGAACGACTCTTGATAGTTCTTACGCTGATGAAAATGTTTGGATGTGAAACTAAGCCCATGTAAATAATGTGTATCGTACAGTTATTGACTGAATGAGAGAAGAAGAGACCTTTGAGATTTGTATAAGATTGAGATTTTGAGATTAACAAAGAGTCTTCAATTTCAGTAACGCGATCAAGTAAAGTATAAGTAAATAAGCCCGAATAATACTTAAGTATAGTAATGAAGTACAATTACTCAAGCATTTTCCACCCATTTTGATTTTCTCATCACACTGTGTCATGTCATGAGGAAAATGGCCAGAATTCAGTACAGGGCAAAGATAACACTCTTCCAGCAGGGATTCTGTTGGTTCTTTATTCAGGACCAAGGGTTGGGAGGGAGGTATATCCTTATTAATGTATCATGACTTTAATCAAATTCAGATTAATTATACAAGACAATGCTATGGCCGTTTCTTGCTTCTGCTCCTTTTCTTAGTTTTTAACATATTAAATTATTTTTCCTTGCTTCCCAGCAGCCATTACAAAAAACAAAACAAAACAAAACAAAACCAAGAAAACAAAGAAAATTAAAGATATGCATCAGAGTGTTTCATAGTCCATGTCAAAAAGAGTCACTCCTTATAATGTTTTCTAATAAAGTTTATGATTTACCATTTGAGGACTAATCAGTTCAAAGCTTAAAGAAATCAAACGGAACCATTAGTCCACAAATGGCAAATGAAAAGACGTCTGCGTTATGGTTCTTTACTGTATAAGCCTTTATTTGTAAAAAGTCAGTCGGTTAAGTATAACCCTTTTTTTTTTTTTGTACCACATACTGTTACAGTTTGTATTAGTAAAAAACACATTTTGCTCAAACACCTAGAAAAGCTGACGGACACCATTACATTAAATTGGCACTGACAAAAGAAATGGAAATACAACTTTATATTGTACAAATGTTGATTTCATGAAGACAAATCATACCCAAAAATGAATCATAACACCTATATATTAACAGAATAAATAATAATAATAATTAAAAAAAAAAAAAATAGTGAACTGAACCAGTACAACAAAAAACGCTTTTTTTTTTTTTTTTTTTTTTTTTTTTACTCTCAGGGCATAATGTAAAGTAGAAATATATTTCCTTTTCTATGAGAAAAACAACAGCAACAGTAAGAATTAACGACTTGTTTAAAATACAACAAATACAGGCAATTAGAAAGGAAAAAAAACGATACTGAAGAAGGATTTAATTTTAGATCAGTGAAGGATTGGTTTCTTTAAAAAATAATAATAAATTTGGAATCATAATTTTCTGTGTGGTTGTATTTTTTTTTTTTTTTTTTTTTTTGGGGCGGGGATCATTGAAATATCCTTCTGAGTCAGACATTTTTTTTTTTTTTTTTTAAACAAACTCAGATGGCCTCTAATCTAGAGGCGTGTCATCCGGCAAAGGCAAAAAGTTCATCAGAGCAGTCTTGCATTCACATAGCGCTCAAGTTCTGTTTTGCGAAATCTAGGAGATGTTCGTTAACCAAAAAACTTTCCTGATCTCTCATGCTTTCTCGGGTTTACTTGGGTGCGTCTATTTAATCTATCTATCTCTCAATCTATCAATCCATAATTAAATGTGATATATAAAAATCAAGAAAGGATGAAGATGTGCATATTCCTTAATTTAATTATTTTAGTATTTTAGCGATTAATTACTTTCCTCTCATAAAATTGACTCTTTTGTTAATAACTGTAGAGTGTTAAGTTAGATCTCTCCCAATAAGGAGTGCAATTCAAAGCACCTCAAAAGCAAGTAATTTCTGTCTTTGTGTGTAAGGGTGAAGATATGAACAGTTTAAAATAAAAAACAAAACAACAACAAAAAAAAAAGAGAAAATAACCCTTTCAGAAAAAAAAAAAACGTAAGTCATGCAAAACAAAACCGGTATTTTTTTTCCTGTAATTTTTTTTTCCTTTGACGTTTTTTCAGAGGTTTCGTTTGCAGAAGTTATGCAGGTGCTGCAAAAGCTGTCCATGCCAGTCGCAGTGAGGCTAGCTGTTACTACCAACTGCCCTGTTTTAGTTCATGCATTAAGAAATATAGATGAAAGATATCATATTTACAATACAATTCACATGTAATTACACATATACACAAGAGGCAAGAAAAATTCACATTGAAATCAGTTCAACAGTTTTTTGTACTTCCTTTTCTGATGTTTTGTGGCAAAAAACAAATTAAAAAAAAAAAAAAGCAATTTGCCAAATTAAAACAATCTGTGATGATTTATCGAGATGGTAATGGATATATCGAGATGATTGTGAGTGAATGAAGTGCATGATAAGATATGACATGTCGTCCGTTGTCATTTTTTGGCCCCGCCCCCTTCCCATCCCATCCCATCCCTGATATTATATAAAGCTCTCCCTCTTAAACATATACAATATATATGATATAAGATCAACAAAGAAATTGAACAAATTTTACTCCGAAACCATTAAGACACAGAACAATTCAGTGAGTCATACGCTGTGACATTCTCCAAAGAAGGCCGGCTCGGCGTGGTCATCATTGCAGATGGACGGTGTGTGCGTGCGCCGCTATCTACTGCTAACCTCCGCGCACGATGATTATTCTAAAAAGACCGCTGCCATCATAAAGATTCTATAGTCGTAGTATAAAAATTGACTTCATAGAATGGATGGGTTAGGATTTATAAGTAAACCATATTTTCCTCTTTAACTCACAGTTTTTAAGGTACAGAACGTGACCGAACTCCCAGATGCTAGGAGCGATTTACGGTCGGAGATGCTAACAGGGTTAATATCTCCCTGCCCAACCTGATCTCATGCAAAAAATGTCTAAGGAAGTCTAATAAGCAAGAATGAGTAAATTCATATAAACAAACCTATGAATCGCTAATTCTTGATTTTTTTTTTTTTTTTTTTTTTATCCCCAGGAGTCAGCTCCTGAAAATTCGTACACCGCCATCTTGCTCTCAGTGAAGAGCAGCACGACTGACTAAATCTCTCAAACTCTCCACGACGCACGGAAAATCGAAGGGGATTCTGTTCGTTCAAGACTTTTATGATGACCGTACACGTGACAAAGATGCTACGAGAGTTGGTTATAAAATCAGGTCATCACGATGAACGAACAAAAAGGTAACTATTTTATTTTTAATATTACGCTGAAGCTTTATCACATGTTCACACTTTTTTTTTTTTTTCCCCAGTTGTGAATATACTACATTTATTGTTTAAAACAAAAGCAAAATATGACTGCAGTGGTTAGCAAGAAGTGTCACAAGACAAACACCACCTTTCCCCCCACCCAATGCTGCTACATATATTTAAGTATTTAAGTATTTTGGCCAGTAAACAACTGTAAACTAGCATATCGGTCTTAGATAAGCTAATAATGATGAAATAAAGACTTAGCGATGAAACAACGCATTTGGATACTCCTGTTTTTAAGACAGATTTTGACTACTGTATTGTTGAGTAGCGACTTTTGAAATAAACTGCCATAATGGTCTAAATTAAGTATTTATTTCACGTGGCTCATTTTGGTTGTGTTAGCAACAGTGCTGCGCTAGGTCTCGAACAGGAATTTGGATCATACTTATTATTATGATGTACATACACCGCTATTAGGTACAAGTACAAGTACAGGATAGGATTAAAGCAGATTCAATCAAATCTAACCAGATGTTTTCTTTAATTTATCTCAATCTACAACTAAGCATGATTATAATGACGTTTATGACCGTTAAGGCTTCAAATCGACTCGCTGTGTGGTGTTTGCATTGTATTGCTGCGATAAAGTCCGTGTGTACAAATGCTTTTGTGATCTGATTAAGGCAAATCTCGCAGGGAGCCGATGGCGCCCACAACAAATCACTGTTCCACCCAAAATTTCACCGAAGTTTAAGATGAATTAGCCGAGTGCTGCTGGTGCTACAAGTACACGCTGATCGTCATCGTAATTCATGGAGATGACAAGATGACTGACTGGACGAAGCCCAAAACATTTATTTTCAGTACAGGAAGGGAAGCGCAAATCTAGTAGGAAATGAATAAAAGTTAGGTTGTTAATTTATCAGATTATTAATTATTAATCTAAAATATAAACCACAGAGTGAGGGCCTTTGCTTTGACAAATGAAGCCGAGTAACTTTTATATAAAATCTTCTTGATTGACAATCCATCTTAGGCTTTGTTTAGGCTTATACTTATCTACTAACAAATTATTATACCTCGAAAAATTATTACAGACAACTATTTGTTCTAGTACCGATTAAAAGATAAATACTGTACCTTAAATAATTTGATAGCTGTTTGATAAACCTGAAATGTCGAAATACCATATTTCTCCACATATTTGTCAAGATGTGCAAGCAGGGGCAATAAAATGGGCAATAAAATGAAAAAATAATGATGGCTACCATCCAAGCATTCAAGCAATATTCACTTTTGCGAAAATCATGCGACCTCATGAGCAAAGTACAACCTTCTCTGAAAGGCTTTCGCTTCCATGAACACAACAGTTATGTCAGTTTAGTAAACATGAAGGAATTAACATTCTCCAGCTACCTGATGTTAAATCTACGTGGATTCAGGTAATGCTAGAGTAACCAGTTTATCCTTATACACGTGAATTATACGATATGAATAAAACCGAATTATTCTGCCGTCCTTCATTACATCATTTTCATATTTAAACGTTTAATTGCAGGAAACCTCATCTCTTTTCATTCATGCATTCGGTGCTGGTTCATGGAATATACACGCAACATTGCTACACTTGATATAAAGGTATTTTGCAACCAAATCCTGCACTTCAGTCAGCAGACTGGTGTCCATGATGGGCATCTTTTACCTCTTCCATGTTTCCATTGAGTATACCATACTAACTGTGTAATGGTTCAGTTTCCCCCTCTCTCTCTCTCTCTATTAGTCCTGCTTGACCCATGTTCCTGTATGGAATGGTGGATGTAGTGTGATGAGAGTGAGCCGAGAGCCGGAGGAATCTACTCGGCTCTGAGAACTGAGACCTGCTCAGAACGTCCTCCACCTCCGGACCGCAGAAGATTCCAGGGCTCTCGAGCTCCACTGGCCCTGACGTCTACTCAAAGACAAACCCCTTGCAATATCTGCTTCCATCCTGTACCCGAACTTGCTGACCGTTTGGAACATGGCGACTTTGAGAGACTGGGCAGCTTTGAATGGAGCTAGATGGATCTTGTAAGAACCGTTGTCGGTGGTTACATACATGAGGTTTGCTGCATGACATGATGAGTGGATATCACACTGAAATTCATAAGAATGACATAAGGATGGGTTTATAGGCCTTTTTGGTTGTCACGTCAGTTCATGGCTTTTATCGTACATCTTATTTTGCCCCATTAAGACTCAGAAGCTCTTTTTTTTTTTCCTGATCATGCTGATGTCATCAGTCTTTGGGATTGAATCCTAAGATGTGTAACATCAGGGCTGTGGGTGGGTCTGCAGGTCAAAGATTGAGCGCCATTTAGCCCTCTTTTACTTCAGTGATCGATTGAGGACACCTACTTCAGGTTGCAGACAGGCACATTTTAGAGGAACCAAAAAAAAACCAAAAAAAAAAACCCAAAACATAATGAATTGTTCTCGGAATGGGCCATTAAAGATGAGTGAGTTATCACATACAATATCAGGTCACACAATGGGCTGATCACTTAAATATTTAGCAGATTTTAAAACAATGACCATCTGTTCTGTTTTAATACACATTATTCTTTTCTTTTTTTAAATACAACTTCATATAGTGGATGGACTAACTTCAGAACCAAGCTCAGACAAACAACTGTAGCTCACCACGGTCCCTTTTTCACATCCTCACACAACACAAAGTCGATGATGATGATGAGTACTTTATCTACAAAACAGATGAATATCACTAGGAACAAGAATAAAGTAAGAGTACAGTTATACTACCTAACCATATTCGATGAGGATATTGAGTAAATGTACACTTGATGCTGTTTTCCTTTTTCTCAAAACAGAACAAAACAAAAAGGAAAAATGAACAATGCATATAGGTGGCTCATTATCTAGCAATGCGCTAACTCTATAACTCTATGCTTAATTAACTGCTCTCCCCAGAACATATTATTTTTCCAAAGACAAAATAATAGCAACCAGAGTAGTCAGAATCCTTACAACCAAAATGAAAGTAATTCCCAAGGCTCACGAAAATGGAATTAAGAGGAAAAAAACGAAAAAGAAGACTCTGGACGGGGCTCGTGGGTTTTTTTTTTTTAAACGCGGGATGGCCGTCCAGTGTAAACCAATGACCAGAGCTTTATACCTAGGAAAGAGAAAAGTCTCTCACAAAAAAAATCAAGGAAACAACACATAATCCAAAGGAGGAGGTTGCTGTACAGCATAGAATCAGGGGGGGAAAAATTGTGTGTCCCTTCCATGAGGGACTGGAGGAAAGGAGGCGCACTGTATGGAGGATTGAGGACTGAGGGAATGTGTTCTGCCTGGTCTGCGCCCGAAAGCATACGAGCCATGACTGATTTCATGAGCTGCAGTTGGGAAAGTTTGATTGCAGTATGTATCAATAAAAAGCCAAATGAGGATGCTCTGGCGTATCCTTTTCTGTATATCTTGCAATCTTTCTTTTAGCAAAAATATCATGCAGTCCTTAGTTCCAAACCCTCAGGAGGATTTTTTTTGTCTTGTTCGTATGTTTGTTAGTTTTCAGAAGTAAAAGAAATATTTGTCTCACATGATTCTTAAACATTCAAGTCAATCTATATAATACTTTTTTTTTTTTTTTACATCAGAAAAGTCCTTTCCACATTGTGTGTATAGAAATATAAGATATAGAAATATGCATATACATATGTATGAACTTTTCCTATATGTGTATACATATTTTCCAATTGTATCAAAGCCAATTCAGTGTGTGCTCTCAAAATATGGCCCATGTTTCCTGGGAGGACGTGTGTGTCAATTCACGTAGTACAACCAGTAGATGAGGTTGAAGAATCCAAACGTGATGGGGAAAATCACGCGCGACCACTTGTCAATGGTGCTTACATCCGTCAGGTTGGGGATTTTGAGCTTGAGCTTGGACGAGCGCCTCCGCAGACGGCAGTTGGCGCGGCTGCGCATGGCGCCGCGCTCCAGTGAGTGATGGCCAAAGCCGTCGCGTGAGGAACCGACAGGCTTACGAAATTGCACGCCCGAGCTGTCAAACGACATGACGGAGTTGCGCGAGTCACTTACGCTGCTGCCCACGTCTGACGGCATCACCTCATTGTTCATCTCCAGGGTGGTGAGCAGGATGTTGCCATAAGCGTCCACCTTGATAAGAGATAAGTGACAAAGAGAGAGGCAGTCACGAGGAAAATCCAGAAATCATCAGTCCTAAAGTATCAGAGAGAGCTAAATACTTCTCATGCAAATGTAATGATAATGTGATGTCACATTCACAACAAACACTACTTGGAAGAATTAGAGAACTTTACAGAGCTTTGTCTTAGAATGTGATGGCTGACACATGGCATTATTTATTAACGGCACTGCATGATCTACTGTACATCTGCAGTCTTGCGGCTATGATGAGGTCTAAGTTTATGTACCCCAACTTTTCTTTGTTCTTCGAGATACAGATTTCTTCGCTGTGTGTATGACCTGAGGGTGTTGGTTTGAAACGGCGCTGAAATGGAGTCCTTGCGACGTGAAAGAAGAGATGAAGAGAACATTAAAACGCCCATAAAAAAACTTTGACAATCAATAAACATTGTTTTTCCTCTAAAAAAAAGTACAACACATGCATAAACATGATGGTCAACAAAGAAACTCTGCATGAAGCATGGTACATTGTCTTTCATACAGGGACAACTGGCTTCATTATCGGCTCTTGTTATTGTTGTGTTCCTCCAAAATCAGGATTTGTAGCAGAAAAATGATTCATTTAAAAAGATACCACACTTCATGCATGGCACACTTCCAATCTATTCCTAAGATACAAAGAGAACCTGATAGCTTTCTAGGAAGGAAGCAACAAAATCATCAGATCATGGATTAATAGCACGACATTATATAATTACTGGTATAATTACTGTAATATCCAGCATTACATCATCATTATATTATAGGTAAATAAATAAAAATTGTCCACATTAATTTCTACCAGAAAAAAATGAAATGGGAAAAAAAACCTTTCTGGGACATTGCTGAAGTTAGACAGAAACAGGCATGCAGCATTAATCTAGACAAGAACCTGATAGAATAATGGCAATATAATCTTGTATATGTTCAAAATGAGCCTCTACAGGAGCTTTCATTAAATGAAAGAAGCCACTGGTTAAGGATAAGCAATGGACAATGGGACCTCTGAATGTATCAGGTGGTGGAGTCAAACGAATTGTCGAAATCAAAGAGTCAAAATCTTACAAAACCTTGATGCTTACACAAAGTACGAATCTAAAATAATCCAGTCCACATGTGAATGATATTTGATTAATTTGGTTCCATTTGAGCATTAGAATTGGATGGATATGAACACAACGACAGTGACAGATGGTCAAGTCAACCTGTTCTCGCAGGCGTTTGTCCTCATAACGTGGGCGTTCGTTGTTAGCTTTGTTGAGGCGCTCGTTGATTTTCTTTTGCTGCTGGGGTCCTCGTCCGAAAAACACGTAGTTGACGAAGGCATATTCAAGAAGGGCCAGGAACACGAAAACGAAGCAGCCCATGAGGTAGACATCAATGGCTTTCACATAGGGGATCTTTGGGAGGGTCTCCCGCAGGTGGGTGTTAATGGTTGTCATAGTGAGTACCGTAGTGACCCCTGCAAGAAAGCAAGAATACACATCATGCATTCACCTGGGATGCGACGTCGATTTAACGTAACGAATTCAAGCGACCCTTCCGGACACGTGAAGAACATGCACAAGAACTCGTGTGAGCTGAGCTCAGGATTGAACCCAGGACCTTGGAGGGTGAAGGCTAATACGTGCTTCCTCTGAGATGCACGTGAAGCCAGCCAAACCATATCTTGCTCGTGCTGCATCACAGGGCACTGTAACACACTCGGAAGAAAGCGCTATCTGCCCTCTTCCGCATACATGTGCTCAGAGACACCCACAATTGGCTAGTGTTACTGTGATTGACAGGAGAGAGAGAGACTTTTGCTGTCTTGGACTCTCGGCCATCGATGGCTGTGGCGTCGTCGGGATTTGAACTCACAATCTTACACATTTCTTGTCTTTTTTTTTTTAAAATCAATGTCATGTTTCTTGCATTTACACTATAACAGTGTCCTTACCGAGTGCCACCCTAGCAGCAGAGGCGTCATAGTTGATCCAAAAGGACACCCAGGAAAGGATGGTGATGAGGATCGAGGGCATGTAGGTCTGCAGGATGAAGTAGCCTATATTCCTCTTGATGCGAAAACTCAGTGACAGCCGAGGATACGAGCCTGGAAGAAGGAGCAAAGGGAATGCAGAAAAGAGCTTAATGGAAAAGCAGGGAGTTTTTTTTTTAAAAAAAAAAAAAAAAAGCATACTTTGATGACACACAGGATGTCTATTTCTCCTGCTCGTATGGGGCGTTTCATTTCTCCTACACAATGTACTCCTTTCTAGGGACAGATTTGATTCCAGTTAAACATGGCTGGAAGTTGCCAGCGCGGCAGATTTTTCTCTGAGCCTCCTCTCAGCAGGCAGCTCCTGTGTCCCTCGGAGAATTGTCAGATAAAACCGCAGTGCCTTTTTTTTTCTTTTTTAAGGGGAATCTGAGAAAAAGGAAAATATCCATTGAATTGTCTAGTGTGCTGTATGAAATAAGACAGTCCTGATCTACCTGAAATGTGAGGTACGAATGAAGTATGAAGTATGTATCTTACAGTGTATGTATATACACTTTTACAATTCTTATAAAAAAAAAAGGTAATAACAGAAGATTTACTATTCAAATTATTTACAGTAAATTGCAAACAATATAATTCATAAAGCTTACTTAGACCAACATGACAAACAGAATTAAAATGATTAAAAAAATACTCCAGTCATCTCTAACTACAGAGAGGTGAAAACATTAAAGGAAAAAGGTAGTTCTGTTATTATTTCTGTCAGGGTTTGCATTTAGATTCACTGTAAACCAATACAGAATTATTCTGACTAATTTAATTTATCTTATGAGGACACACATCAATCCTGATGGACGTGGTCTCTTCCAGGATGACTGTGGAAGACTGTGGCTTGTGGTGACCCAACAGCTTACTAACACACTTCATGTGTGTTGGTTTTTCTTTTAATTTGTCACTTGTTTATAGTTATGCCTACATTACCTAACACTATGACCACAGTAACAGTAAAGCTAGTAAAGCTGTAACAGTAGCTTGCAAAAACAAACAATATATTAAAAAATAATATAATCTATTACTACACAAATATAATAAAAATCTATATAATGTAAAGAATGCCGCATTTTCTCAACACAGGATCCAAATAAGCAGGATAAATTTCAGGTGGATAAAAGAGTGTATTTCATTAGATGATTTTCTTTTAATTAAAAAGGAAAATGATGTTTTAAGAATGACAAAATAAACACAATTAAAAAAAAAAAATGAATTAAATGATTTTTGGAAACCCCAGCAGAAATGCGTGCGCACTTGGTTCCCATGCAAAGAGTGAGAAAAGGAAGAAAAATCTGGCTCACTTTTCCAGTGCTTGACCATTGTGGGCTAATTTCAAGTCTCTTGTATGGTTTTTGGGAATTCCGCTGAAACCTGGAAACCCTGTGCACCTCATGCTTGCACGACTTTTTTTTGTTTCGCCCTGCAGGAACCCAGTCCCAATGCACAAACCTAGCGTTCTGGTAAAAAAAAACTAATAGTACACTTACTATTCATATCTATATTTATATTTGTTTAGAACATGTCATCTGTTCAATAATGTATTAGTATTCGGTTACATCCCAAATAAATTTAACAGGATGCAGTATTAGGCTTAGATTAGATTCATGCAGCTGCTTCTGTGGTTTGAGGAATCAACAGCTGAAAGGTTCCAGGCCACTTTACTGATTGATTGTAGTGAGGGTGCTCATACAGAATTCTCATGATCTGAGAAAAAAAATATACTTAGAAAAAAACATACTGTATCATAAGAATATTTTTTTGGATAGATGTATTTGTCTGTTGTTAAGGGAATACACCAGATGAAGCTGTAACTGACATAGGCATCAAGTAATCAGCTATAACCGATAATCTTCTAAACTTATACTTTATGAACACTTCCTCTGTGGCATCCCTGGTAAGCATAAATAAACAAGAGCACACAAGGGCAAGAACACTTAAAAATAGCTGCATTTCCTAAATTAATTTAAGGCAATAGCCCTAAATCTTCATTGTCAGAGTGGCTTCAAGGACAAACTTAGTCGAAGTGCTCTCACCTCAAAAGTCACCCTTAAACAGTAATACTATGGTAGAGGGACTATGTCTGCTGGAACTTCAGTTCCTACCATGGGTGTAGCATGGGGTGGCCAGGGGTTGCCAATACCACCCTAGCATAAAGCATGGCCACCCCTCTCACCCCTTATTGTTGCTGTTATTGTCATTGCAGTTGCTAGTGTAATATGATGTGAAAATGAATGACTTGCTGTGATAGGCCACTTGGAATAATGCAGCAAGGATTGTAAACTGAGTGTAATAACATGCAGAAACACACAAGTTTAGCTAGCTAACACAGGAGCAAACTATTCCCTGGCATGATTTTATCATTTTTATGATTAACAATATTCATTATTCATCATTATAGGCATAACATTGGGTTTCATCAGTTCATTATTAGCTATCCTTAGCTGATGATGTTGCTTTCATAATGCTCACATACTTCATAAGATGCAGCCTAATGTTATGCTAGCTAGGAATCTTTTTTGTAGCACGCGAGACAGCAAGTAAACTTTGCTTAGCTGTGTGCCTTTCATGTCTGATAGGCGGACATGGATGGGGATTAGTATTTCACACCACCCTAGAGTGACAACCAAATAATGTCACTGGGTCTAACCTGGCCACCCCATTGTAAAAGTTCTGGCTTGTTTAGGAATAGATGTCAAGTGTTTTTGGTGTTTTAGGCTTACCTGTTGTGAACCTCACTTCTCTGGACACAAGACGCAGCTCCACGATGGAGAATTGCGGCAGCTCCAGTTTGTCCACTCCGGTCACAGCATTGTCCCCTCCTTGCCAGAAGAACACAATGTCATCTGTGGTGTATCCGTCTACATGGAATATAGGGAATGAGATGTTATAACAAGCTCATTGTTATGGTATATAGCAGTATCAATGACTTCTCTTTATCATATGAAGTAAACAGTTAGCAACAGTGATAATCCTAATGAGGCTTACAATGAATGGCTTGGCTTCGTTATCGTTATAGGCATATATGGAATATAAGGATGAAGATACAATAGTCTCTGGAATACTCTAATGTGATTCCTGTTTGGAGAAGTGATCATACCTGATTTCTGACATTTTACATCAATCCATGTCAAACTGTGAAGTTGCACAATTTTATTACTGACCAATATGGTGGATAGGCATGCTGAACTTAATGATTAAATAAAATTTTGAATATTTTGTCAGGACATGGTATTTTAACAGAGCCAAACTTAAAACAGTGCTAAGAAACACCCCCAGACTGTGCAAAAGACCCAAAGGCCTCTTGATACTTCATTGAAGCATTTATGATGTGCTCTTGGAGATCCCAGAAACCATATATGTCTTGGCTCCAGGTTGGTAAGGCTATATTTCATATTTTAATTATGCCTCGCACCCTCTGAGTATTCCAGCGCGCTGTCAAGGGTCATATCATTTTCCTGCCCGGATTAGAATTCATCCCTTTTTAATCATTTTGCCTTAATGCCAAGGGTTGAGTGTCCACAGGCCAACTCGTTTTCCTGACCTGAGATCCTTCTTAAGCATCCTAGCATCAAATGAACTTCTTTTAGGGAATTACCACAATATGAGTGTCCAAAAAATCAAGCGGAGAAAACAAAGAGAGCGAGAAATTACTTTTTTACAGTATCATGTTTTAATATTGGAACTGGCTTTACATTAAAGTCGATACAAAAAGTGTAGTTGTGGATTGACGTCCATCATTTGTTCATTAGTGTTTCAGTACATTCATTCATTCATCCCGAGTGACCACTTTATCCTGGTCAGGTTCACGGTGGATCCAGAACCTGTTCCAGGAACGCAAATTGGGAGCGCACACGCATTCACACATCATTCCCACCTAGGGCCAAGTTAGTGTCGCCAGTCCAATAATTTCCCAATAACCTGGAAAATATATAGAACATGATAAAAAATAATTGTTTAAGCCATGGCATCAGAACATGTAGCTGAGATAATTTGGAAACCTGCTCCTTCACTACTGCCCGATTTATTACTTGCGTTTTTTTTTTTGACAGTGGGAAGAAACTGGAGGACCCTGAAGAAACCAATGTATACAAAACGCTACACAGAGAGTAAGCCTAGCTCAGGATGGAACTGGAGACCCTGGAGCTGTGAGCTACCCACTGTGCTGCCATGATGCTCAGTTTTTTAATTCAATAATTCCTGTTTTTTAAAAAGCCCGCAAGCACATTTATGCATCATTGCTGCATTGGTGATAGACAACATCTACAAGGGTGCTGGTCAATAGTGCAGCGTCCCTCATTGATAGACAGAGAAAGCACATTCAGTATTACTTCAGCATACCAGCGCTGTCACTTTGCCCCTGAGTGAAAAGCCTCTCCAAGCATTTATCACCACTGGCTATGTAGGCAACACTGCACTTATGTTGTGACTAGTGTAAATGAACGTAATGATCATACTTGCTGACACCGGGTCTCTCCGGACTGTGGTGTGCCATCAAATAAATGAGGCGGACGAGTTGCAACTTGCCATCTGCTATCTTTTTTTAGGAAGGAAACTGAAGCACTCAGAGAGGAGACTTAAAGCCCTCATTTGGGGATTTGGGAAGCCATTTTTATTGACATTAATTTGAAGGTACATTCCCACTGATTCTGGAAAATGACCCTGTTTAGATGTCCTCTTTCCAGACGGACTGATTGCAGTGTGAATCAAAAATGATATACACACAGTCTATATGCTCTTCATTTAAAGGTGCAAAAGTCATTTTTTTTTTTTTATTTCTTGCTATTACAAATAACTTGAAAAATATTCAGAATATGATAATAATAATTGTTTAAACCATGGCATCAGAACATGTAACTGAGAAAATCCCATTTGAAATAAAACCTGCAGCCCAGGCCTGACTGCTTGTCTGTGTTTACATGTCAGTCTTTTTATAGAAATGCCTCCGATGCCCCTTTACTCCGCCCCATTTCAGCAAAACTTGGTGGAATCTGGTATGCTTCAAAAAAAAAAAAAGAAAAAACTTAATGACAGGAAAGGTAAAAAAAAAACAAAAAAAAAACTTTTCCAACATGTTGAAAGGGACAATGCTGGATACAGAAATTAGTGACTTTCCTTCCGGACATGGATATAAACACAGTCTTTAATTGTTCATTTGTTGGAATTGCAGCTTCTCATAACAAAGTAATTATTATTTTTTTTCATTTATGCTTTGGATGAAACACCTTCATAGAAATGTACGTAATGCTAGCAAACTCCCGTGCAGTCACTGGCCCTATACAGATAACACCGTTAGTGATGGTCATCAGAAAAACCCATGGGAGCTCATTAAAAGTAAAAACTGGATAGTGTTATAATTGGCTTTACATTAAAGTTGGGAGGGGGGGGGGAGGGGGGGGTTGGGGTAAAATTTTCATGTCAGGGTAAAATGCTCACACCATCACATACCTGCAGGCCACTGTAGGTTTTGGGGCGTGGCTTTGTGTACATGGGCAAGAATGGAAGGCTGATTAAACAACTTAAAAAAAAACTTTCCAGTGTTGTTGTACTTCACCTAGTTAACCACTAGAGCTACCATATTGACTAATCTTGATTAATGCACCTTTAATTACCCCTGTGGACTGTATGTGAGTCTAGGGAGTGAAGCGAAAAATCTCTCCAACCACACTTTCTGCACTTTTGCACCTCCAATAATCACTTTTTTTACTGACCCATTATTGTTTGGCAGACTTTTACAGACTTGTACACGCTGTACTGCTGTCGAGGCTAAATGCCGTCACAGCTATTTCTTTTGATTTCACACAGAAATCTGTGCAAAAGTACAGATATCTTATAATCTCCATTTAAAAATTTTTTTTAAGATCACTTGCAGTATTCCATAGATGGAGCAAGTATGCAGTTTTTCAAAAAGGATGCCTATTTTGAAGGGATCTGTCGTCGACATATGGCTGAGCATGGAGTGAAAATGAGGAGGCTCCAGTACATGCTGAAGATATATTCAATATGGGGCAACAGCATGTATCTGTGTATTTGTGTCCACTTACAGCTCTCAATCTCCAGGGTACAGTTCTGTTCGTCCAGGGGGTATCTCCTCAGGTCCATCATGCATGCAGCCGTTGTGGTTATTCTGAGAGAAAAAAAAAGCAGGAGCACAAGGAGGAGGAGTGGGAGTGAGGCAGGAAGAGAGACAGAGAGAGAGACAGAGAGAGAGAGAGAGAGAGAGAGAGAGAGAGAGACCGTTACCTTGGTAACCTTTAGGAAATCGTAGCTTAGCCTTGACTGTGCCATTTGAATCTCTGAGTGATGTTTGGCAGCCAAGAGAAAGAAAAAGGGAGGAGGGGAAGGAGGGGGATGCGGTCCTTGGTTGACGAGTGCTGTATGGAGTCTGATGGGAAAGCGAGAGAAAATGATCGAGAGAACGACAGAAGGAGAGAGAGAGAGAGAGAGAGAGAGAGAGAACGGATGCTGTTCACTGCAAACCTGGCTTGTTTAGCAGCATGTTGTCTCTGCAGTAACATCTTGTGCTGTTTAGTGCTTTCCTTTAAGGACATTTTGCAATCATCAGTTCATCTACTGCGCTGTTTACATATCATACATTCTCTGTTACATAGGAATAGCTTTATGAGTATGCAATATCACCATACAGGTTGGATACATTATAAAAAAAATTTTGTACTAAATACTTTTTAAAAACACGACAGCTGTGGCAGGGCTGTAATAACCGGCCTTATTGCGTGCACTTTCTTACAAACCCTTATTAAAGGACAACACAGCCACAGTAAATAGGAATTACACTAAAGCTACTGTAAAGGCAGTAAAATGATATTTTTTTTTTAACACTGAACATTTTGTCACAAAGGACACACTCCTGCCATGTTTTACGTCACTCATGCACACAAGAGAGCAGCTGGAGGAAGTGCAGCGGCCCGGGCGGAGCAGCGGCGTCACGCTTTGCTAATGAGCTGCGTGGGAGTCGATGGCGCTTCACAGAGATATTTACTGCCGCGGCGCATTTTCCTAATTACATTGGCGATGTTAAATCATGGCAGCTCCTGGTGTTTTCGAAGGGGAGGAAAAAAGTAATTCCGTTTCAACTCATCGCTTTGCTATGTCACACGCGTAAATATGTTCTCAGGGAACTTTTTGGATAGGTACAGTGAGCTTGTGTGTGTGAGGAGGAGCATATAACTGTGAATAATCAAACATAGTACTGTCACAACCACAATCCAGTCTCTGCTACCAAGAGAGAAAAGATAAATGAACTGTCAGCATTATCTTTAGCTTAACACTGAGCTAGTAAATGCGGAAATGCATTAGTCTGGGCGAATCTGGATATAAATGAACCCTAGTCCCGGCCTAAAAGGTTCCCATTGATTGTAATTTAGTTGAGCGCTGGGTTAATCTGCGTCTGGATGGGCTGAAATGTCCTAGCGCTAATCTAATAAGAGGCTAAACAAATAAGTGTCCTAGGAGTCTTGTTGATCAAAGATAATCAAGGCAGCATATCTATGGAAAAAAATGCCTTTAAACCCTTGTTTTTGGTTCCTTTCTGTTCTAAGTGTATCTGCTAATCTTCTGAAAATGGATTGGATTGGAACAACGAGGTTGTGCGATTCTGTTTTGTCTCAGTTAACTTGTTTCATCTAAAGAATCCAAACTTAATCTGTTTGTTTGTAGGTTTGACGTTAGCTAAGAGCCAAAGAGCAGAAGTGGGTCTGCAGCTCCTCGGAGGGAAATCTGAGAGACGTGGAATGCTTGTGGCTCCGGGGCTCGTGTTTGGCTTGCGTTGTCTGAGACGGCTGAGCGGCCCTCGAGCCATTTTGGGTCAGTCCCTGAGTGGTGCTCCAGTAAAGAGCTGGTGTTATATCAGCGAAGAGAAAATCTGGGACGTTCTGGAGACACGAGAGCGCACAAGTCGATTTTCACATCACTCAAATCAACATTTAAATATGCTTCCCTTTGCAAATTTGTTTTGATTGAAAGTATGTTATTTTGCCCTGATCATGTGCATCACTGTACCTCTAAAGGTTTCTACCTTGTACCCTCTCTGGAGATATTTCCATGCCTGATCACTAGCAGTTCTCTAAAACTGCAGGTGACAATGCCAGTAGTTAAAAGTGGTGTATAAATAAAATAAAATTTGCAAAACTACATTGAAAGTCTTCCCCGCATCCATGTTTAGCTCTCTTCACAACTGCTCTTAGACACCTTGAGATTAATCTGGAAGCTTGGCAGCAGCCGATTGGTAAACCCGTCCTCAGCCTGCTCCGTCAGGAGACATATTAAGTCAGCATTTAACACTCCATTAATTCCTCCACTTGCTCCGAGATATCATCATGTTTGTCCATTAATATTGCAGCTGGAGACCCCAGTCTCATCAGCCTCTCCATCTCTGTCTCCCAAGTCTGGACGTTCGGTGTCATCTCAGATCCCGATGCTGAAATGGTGGGAACCATGATGTTTCTTCAAAAATCCTCTGCAAAATTCTAGAGTAGGGATGTATCTATACCATGTTTTTCCTTTCAGACCGAGTACGAGTGTGTGTTTCCGGTACTTGTTAATACTGACGCTGATAACAAAATGAGCAACTCGCTTAGTATGAAGCAATCAGGGATGTCAAGGAACATTTTACGTTGCTCTGTTTATGCTGATTGCTGTTGTGTGCTCCTCATACTGAGAACAGTATCTTTAATAGAGAGTGTACAGAGCAGTATCAGTGAGCGTGGGCATTAAAAATGACATGAATTGCATCTTGACTCATGGACAAAGTGTAGATGCTGGTGCAAGGATGCTCAGCGTGTTATATTGTGTTATATCAGCTGGTGCAAAGTTCTCAGTTTGGTATTGTTTTTTTTTTTTTCTTCTTCTTCTTTTCAGAAATCCTGACAAACACTTAATCTGGTTATATATATTTCTGTTATTTTGCATGGGAAATCTTGTGTGGTCTGTCAGCTTTAGTGAAAACATATTTAAGAACGTGTAGCTATGTTTAGTCCCTACAGACAACAAGGACGACTGTGACAAGTGCAAATACCATACTTGCCGATTGTGGATTTAAATTAGGTAATGGAGCATAGGCGTAACGTAGTAACGTAGCCATTACAGTAGCTTCTGTGCATTTATCTGTGAGTGTACTATAATTAACATTTCCAGTTGCATTTGTTTTTAGCTCTGAAACATTTCTAAATGTGACTGCTCCGTGTAACCAAGGAACAAACAACATTAGTAAAAGCCCATAATTTTTTTTTATATAACTCTGGCATGAGCAGCCTGTTTTCTCTTCCTTTCTGCTTTCATACGTTCCTTTTTCCTCTTAAATCCTGTTATGAATTCTTTAAAATACAAACAAAGGAGCACTTCCACCATTTAAGGCACACCGTCTATAAATATTCCGCATCTGAAACAGCGGTCAGTGTTCTCGGAAATCATCGTATATTCCGAAATTCCACCAATGGGGCACTAATTGAAAATGCACATTCATAAGCTGTGCCCAGAATATCTCATAAGATCTCCTTACAAATTCCAGCGTGGCGTTATGTATTAATAGACACTTCTATTTGCATTTAATAAATAAAACACCGTCTCCATAATGCATCTGGAATGCTGGTCCTGTCGCTAGGGCAAACAGTGTTTTTTGCTCCCATCCATCCCCTAACGCACGCTTGTATTTTCATCCATTTACTGAGACCTTGGTGAGAGAAAAAAAAATCATAGCCTCATTCCTCCTCCTTCATGAAAGCACCTGTGCCAGAGTCTCACGGAAAGAGGAAATAGTTTGTCATCTTTCATTATTGATAGCTCGATTGAGTGGGATGCTTACAGTGTCCTAGCTTGGCTGAGATCGAGGCGGCTCCGGGTTAATGCATGGCCGAATGCACTCTAAGCACCCTGCTCTGGATTTTTTTCACCTCTCTATCTTTTTTTGTCTGTGGAGGAACAACAATGGATCCAGCTAATATTTGGGCTTCAGTAGTGGTGCTGGCGTGAGGTACGTTTTCATCCAAATGTTTCAGAAATGTTAAGCTGGCAAAAGCAAATCTGACTTATTGTGTGATTCCTTCAGCTACTGTCATGGCTAAATATTCTGAAGAAAGCAATCAGATGATATAATCAAGACTGCAAGAAAAGTAATGGAGCATCTAACAGTGAAATACTACAGCTAGCTAATGGTGATATTCGGGGCAGTAGGTAAGGAGCTACATGGACTCTTGTTATAGTGTGTGTACAATACTGCACTGGCATTTTAAAAATAAAATATTCTACTTCAGAATATTTATTTTTAATCACCATTACAGAGTAAAAAAAAAAAAATGCATTTAACTCCAGAAGACTGTAAGCCAATTAAAAGACACTGTGTGCAAATTTTAAATCAAAATAAAGCAGAAAATCTACACTTCAGACACCAAATGTTTATTCAGCAGCAGCAACGTCTGAGACAGTGAAGACGGATGAGCATACCCGACCCAGATCTCTGTATTATCATTTTCAGTAGCGATGACATGTTGTGTTAAATATATCTAAGTGCTCCTACAGCCTAGAGGTAACGCTCAGGATAATGTGTAAGGGGCGTCTTTGCTAGATAAAACATTTATGAATTAACATGAGCTAGCTAGCTAGCTAACAAACCTAGCAAGCTACTGAAAAACCCAAGAGCATTTGGTTACGTCATCTAGCCAATGTTATCTAATGTTACCTTTCTGTTAATAATGGAGGTGGTGTTCACTTCAGCATAGATCACTTGGATAGTTAACATCATTGTTCAAAACTGTGTTCCTCAGATGTAGAGCATTTTCAGATTAGTTGTGTCAAACATAAAAAAAAGTAATCTGTAAGTAACTACTTAAGTAATTTTTCATCAGACTTATTTACTCTTACTCTTAGTGCTGATGCGATGCTTTTTTTTTAAATCCTGTGATGTCTCTGGTTTATGACATCAAAACCCAAAAGGACAGTCTAAGCATACGATCGCTCTCTCCTTCTCCACCTAATGCCATTATCACCTTCTTTTCAACAAGGCCTGGCTGTGCTGTGAACTGCTCACAGATCCCAAATAACACAGCCCAAAATGGAAAGCTTTCCACAGACATGGCAACCTGTCACTCGTAACTGTGAACTGTGAAATGTACTGTGGTGCCAGAAAGGAACCTTCAGCTTGTGCTCGTGACCAGAAGTTTCTGAAGCCTATAAAAAGGATCTGAAGCCATAAAAGTTCTACAAGCTGTCTGTACAGCTTGTAGAACTTTAACAGAATTTTTTTGTTTTATTCTTTTTACAGGATTGTACAGGAAACCACTGAGCGATTAGAGCAGTGCGTCTGATTTACAGTGAAATATGAGAAAAAGCAATGCATACTGGGATATCTAACATTTTAGGCTGGAGTGAGAAATAAATATTCTCTACAAAAAAAAAATAGTGGATTGTTTTTGTGCCTTTTATTTTAGGCGAACACAAAAAAGCTTGATATATATTTGATGTAACTTTACATGCTGTGCTGGTAAAAACCTCGGGTTAGTGAAGCACTGCAATTCCTGTTTTAGTGCGAGTTAATTCGGTAGCGGTGGTTGAACCGCTGGTGTGAGCGAGGTGAGGGAATTCATGGCTCAGTAGTTTAGGCTTTTGATCAGAAGGTCATGAGTTCAAATCCCAGCACTACTTGTACTACACTGCCATGGCTGGATCCTTGATTAAGACCCTTAACCTTTAACTGCTCAGTTGCATCCTGTTTTGATTGTAAGTCACTTTGGACAGAAACATCACCTAAATGAGCAAATGTAGATGTTTATATTTTAAAATTGCAGTAAATTACATACAGTGTTATGCTGTAAAAAGTATCATAATTACCTGTATATATGTTACAGTACTTTACTGGCAATAGTGATTAAATCTCAGAGGCAGATTTGTGAAATATGTTCGTTATCTCGCTACCTTAAATTCTTATAAATTACAGTATGTGATTTTTCTGCAGGATACAATAAGATACGTATTGGATACGATTTTTACAATATTTCTGAATCTAAGAAGCATATTACAGGCTTTAGTTTTTAAATATGTTTAAAGAAAAAAAAGAAAGAATGAATTAAAGAAGAAGGTTCTCATGGTATAAATGGTAGTGAAATTTACCTCAGGCCGTACAGCACCGTGCCATCAGGGTGGAGCCGGATCATGCGGTTCTTGACGGTCACCCCGTGCAGGAAGGACTTCTTGTCGTTCAGGAAATAGGTGTCAGGCAGCCATAGCTGATCAGCCACGCGGTTGTCGAGGGTCAGATTGAGTGCCATCTCTGCGTACGCCAGCCGCTTGTCCCGCCAGCTCTGCTGGAAATACATAGTGATGGTGTAGTCCTGGGGAGAGAGCACAGGAAGAACAAAAGTCCCATTTTAAAACACTTCACATCATGGATCCAGGCTACAAAAGAGTCCGGCAGAGTTTCGAAAAATCTGTTCATCTTCTATCAGAGGCATATAATCCTAAATCAAATCATCTGCACAAAGCAAACATCTTAAAAGGCTAAGGCCAACGTTTCGTTTCATATCAATCAAAACAAGCTACTGAAATGTTTTATTTGACACTGACTACTTAGGATGCAATAGGTTATAATCACAAACTTGTGTCTAATTTGCCTTTAATGAAAACAGCAATGTTTAATTTTCAGTCCCCTATAACTCTTGATCAAGCATTTGCTTCACTAAGCATGTATGTTTCTGAATTCAACTTAATATCACCAAAACAGAAATGCGTAATGACTTTTAATTTATCTGCTTCTACACTGGCTCGTGTATTTGTTCCATCTGAATGCAAATGTAATTTTAATCCGTTTAATAAAGTTTACAAGACTCCACTTGGGAGTGTGGCGATGTCCCACTGAGACTTTGGTTAATAAGTTAAATGATCAATTAAACAAGAACTTGAGGATCTCATTATTTCATATCAACACTAATTAAGACAATACTTTGAATGAATTTGAGGAAAATGAGGAAGAGAAGGGAATCTGTGAGTATCACTGGAGCCTTCCAGGCATTCAGGAAGTGGTATGGGATCGTATTTTTTCTTCTTTCTTGGTTATCTTAGGATCCGAAAAACTCCGGTTTTAGATCAGTGTCGCCACGCTGAAAGGATGTTTGGATAAAGAGACATAATAAAAACAGTACATTTCATTTTTAACTGAATCAAACCCACTGTAACTTAATCGCATCCAGAATCTGCTTGCGTGGGATGCATGGTGGCACAGCAGGTAGCGTTTGTGCCTCAGAGCTCCAGAGTCCAGGATTCAGTCCAGGATTCAGTCTGGATCTCATGTTACTGTCTGTGCAGAGTTTTACAGGTTCTCCCTGTGTCTATATGGGTTTCTTCCAGCTACTTCCACCTCCCAAAAACATGCCGGTAGCTTCACTTAATTGTCTCCATGTGTGAACGTGTGTGTGTGTGTGTGTGTGTGTGTGTGTGAGATGCCCATCCCTGCCTTGTGCCCAGTGTTCCACTGTGACCCTGACCAGAATAAAGAAGATGAATAAATGAATCTACTCATGTACTAATTAGCTGTGTTTTATCTACGAGTTAAAGGACACCATCCATGCAGATGTACTAATAGCGTAACACAGCGCTAAATAGACACAGACACTGACTTGAAAACCTGAATTAACATATTTTATAAAACAGCATGAGCATGCTGAAAATGTGGGGCTTGGCTAATGAAAAGAGTCTAGGCTAAGTCATGTAATAAGTCATGCTTCACTGTATAGAAAGTAGGGATATAACCAAATACAAATATATTATTCGGACTGAACGGATAATGCGTTCTAAATGAATATAAATAATACCGATATGAACAGGAGGCGAAAGATTCACATGGTGTCAGGTTCAGGCTAGAGGTGTGCATCAGGACCGGAATCCCACTGGACGAAACGTTGTGCAAATGTGAGATTCTTACTTTCATACTCGCTGATGGTGCAGGACAAAGATATGATGCTCTTTTACTTGTCTATCATCAGTCTTTTGCTCTAAACACTGCACTCCAAAATAAAACCACATTTCTACCATATTTCTATGCAACCTGGCCCGAAATTCACAAAGGAAATATCCATAGAGCCCATGTACTGTCTACAGGGCAGCGTATCTCTGCTGGAGTCTCGTTCATTGTGTGTGTTTTTAGCCATTCTTAAATCATTCTTCATCGTTATTAAAAGAAAATCTTCCTGGAAAATCATACAGGACTTCATTTTGACTTGCAGCACCACTGTGTCCCAGCTTCAGAGTAGATTCTGATAGTAAATCTGATAAAATATTATTAAGTGATTATCGTTGTCAACTATGATCAACAGGTTCCCTGATTTGGGAAAGATATTGTTGTTTTCTGAAAGATAGCTCCCTAGCTTACTCAGTCACGTTAGATAGAAAGCTTTCCAGAAAGTTCCACGCGGCGTCAGGTTGAGCGCGATGATGAGCTCGAGTGATGTAGCTGAGGTTGAGAAACGGCAGAAGTTCAGGAGCTGAATAATCTGCAAATTGCTATTTGTTGTTAGAATTTGTGACTGATTACTCACACCTTCTTCTAATTCCAGTAGCTATGGGTTTGAAGCCAATGGCATAGTGGTGGGTTCACGCCTTTGGGTTACACCTGTGGTGGGTTACACCTCTAATAATGCGGCTCCTCAGTGAGCTATACTAATGCTGCTAGTGTTCAGAGAGAGAGAGAAGTCTCTCTTAGCATTCAGTACAGGTATCACGGCAATGGATTGGTCTGATATGATCCAGTCTGAACATCCTGCCACAACAACAGTGCTAAGCAGATAAAAGGAGCCCCAGAGTGACAAGGTGGCTATTTATACACAACAGCTAATGGGAACCAAATGATGTGCTTTGTGTAATGCTAACAAACTGCGAGCTGGAAATAGTGGCATATTAAGACGAAGCATTTGTTTAACTTTCATACATGTTTTTTTTCTACAAAATAGAACATATGAGGTTTATTTTAATTAATGGGTTCTGAAAGTTCAACAGTTTATTATTGGTATATCAGGAGAATGCCTATTGCTTTTTATGTATGTGGATATTATTATAACACACAACTGCTAGGCCTGTAACTCAGGCTTCCACATGAAACGATACGACATGATTTCAATTCAGAAGGCAACGATTTGATATCTGACGATAGCACTGACTCTGCTACGGCGCGATATGATTTCATTTAAAAGCCTCAGATCGATACACAGTACGAGCGACTTTGTTCAGAATCTGCAGCAAGCCTACCGTTAATGAAGATGACGAAGACAAGGGTTAAAAGAATGTTAAAAGAATCAGATTACAAGCAAATCATCTTGATAGTTTATTAAATGATTCACAGTTTATCTATCAGTTAAAAAATATGTTTTTTGTTTTTTTTACCCAGAAGTTGTTTGTCCTTTTTCTGGATAATAATAGATTTACGGTTGTTGTACCAATTCATGTCAATCGTTGCCAAATCATCATTGTTGTTTCAATCATTGTTACAGCCCTAACAAATACTGTTCTGTTTATTCATTTGAAACTGTTCAGACAGTTTTTTTTTTTTTTTTTTTTTACAAATTTTAAAATATATTTGTAATGTTTTCTGAAATCATATAGCAGGATGTGATCTTCAACTATAAAATGGTTCAAAATGGTTAGCCTATTACTTATTTTCCAGGCAAAAGGCATTTTCTGTAATGCATTGGTGCATTATGCAGTAAAATTATATATTTAATAAATATACAGTATGCAGTAATATGCAATAAATCTACTCGAAACAGGAGCACATTGCTTGTCGGGTTAATGGTTAAAAAGGAGATAAATTTGTCAAATCTAAAGCAGGGGTCATGATTGGCTCACGTCTCTTCCATTAACTGTGTTTTTTCAGCTACACTATGAGTGTGGCCCATTAGCCAAAAAAAAAAAAAGCATGTAACTGTCTTAAAACACAAATGAAGCAAAATGTACAGTACATCATGTTTCATAAGTGGACGGGACAGCAGATTGGAGTGGTCACTCAGCTGGATCTTAAATGACCTACATTCCTGACGAGGGGGGAATTCCACTTTTCTGTTAAAAAAAACAACAACATTTATTTGTTGCATGGAATAAGGGATGAAATATTTACACACAGGTAGCTTTTTTATTCTGCATGCTACTTTCACTTGAGTTTGGGAAGATGGTACAATTTTGAGGTTAATCCTTGCAAGGACACTTAATGGCCAAGAGCTTTTGTAATCCCACCAAAAATAAATGCACCTTGGAAAAATCATATGCATATTTTTTTTTAAATATTTTGAAAAAAAAAAAAAGCGTCATTAAAACTATTTAAAACAAGTCTTCTGAGTCTGACTGGAGAGTGAAAACAGAGCGAGTAAACATGTCACAGAGGATAGAGTCCGGCTGTACTTCGTGAAAAAGTAGATGAAAACAGTTCCTGGTGCAATAAATGCCTCAACCTTGTAGTTGCAAAGTCAGGTAATACATCAAACCTGAGGGAACGTTTGATTAATTACAGGATTAATCTCCGTCAAGAAAACTGCAGAGTTTTCGACTGCGCGAAGACCGGCGGAGATTAGAAAATTAGAAAAAGGAAGGCAGGAGAAGAAAAATTTGCAGGTTAGGTAACAGTTTTACAAATCAGCGTTTTGATTTTTTGCAAGAAAAAGTTAGCGAATATTGTGTTTGGATTCATCAGCTAGCACCTAAACCAGCATTTATTAGCTATCTAGTTGGTTGGCATTCAGCCACTGTATCGAGCTGTATTCATATATATTAATTTATTTTCATAAATGTTAACTACGATGTTTTGACTTGATGTTGTAGGTAGGAGTTGTGACAGTTCTAGGGCCGGTTCGTCTCGAGCTTCTTGAGCACCTTTCACTACAGGAGAGAAGTTAAGGATGTCATCTGAGAGGACGGAGGAATGTCGTAGGGTCATAGAGTCACAGAGGATAAGATTACGGCCATTTTTAGAAACTTTAGTCTAACACCTGAACACACAGCTAGTTATATACGATATATAAACAAGCTATATGATCAGCAGGGGTTATAATAACATGCTTTGTTTATCTTAAGATAAGATTATGAGTTTTATTGTAATTGCACAGGCAACAAAATTTAGTTCATGCTAACATGCCGTTACAACACAATACCACATGTAATACAAAATAATACCGTATATAATACGAAAGAAACTATGCAAGTGTGTAAATACAGTCTTAGGTAATCATTAGAGCTTTTGAAAAAATGATTTTTTTTGTATCTGTATCAAATTCAAGGTATTAGATGAATATTAATTGTTCTCAAATGATACTCAGCCCTTTTCATTATATTCTGAAAAATCTGAAGTTGTAAAAATGCCAGTTATATTTGCTAATGCTGTAAAGCTCTGAATAGTCTGCTCTCTCTCTCTCTCTCTCTCTCTCTCTCTCTCTCGCTCTCGCACCCTTGTGTTGCTCTGATTTACTGCGGTCCTTTTTTTCCACACTTCTCAAATATACAGGGAAGCAAAAAAATATCACAGAACATCAGATGGAACTTCATCAAAACATCTGAGTATGAAAAAATATTCAGCAGTAACTCTATTATAAATAAATTAAAAAGCACACTCACTCTTGTAAAAAAGAGAAGGAATAGTAGGAAGAAAACAACTTTATACTTGAGTGACTGCTTCCAACAAATTAAAATAAAATCTGCTGCCAGAGACCGAGCGAAAAAGCCTCTAGTGGCCCTAAATGGAAGGGCTGCAGGGGGAAAACAAAGCAGGATATCATGCCGTCTCCTTGATTCTGAATCTCTCTCTCGTTCCTGTTTTATCTGCTCTCATTCTGCTCCTCTCACATCAACTCATTCTTTTATTTCCTGCTATCCTGCTCAGACTTTTTTTTTAATTTTTAATTTAAAAATCTCTCTCTCTCTCTCTCTCTCTCTCTCTCTCATATCATGTGTAAGGACATAGTGATAGCATAATGTTATCAGTCAGATATTCGGACATTCCTCATACCGCTTCACATGATCAGGACGTACAGCTGCACACAGCTGTTACATAACGTTTTGAACTGTCATCAGTTTTATCCAGTGGCACGTCTTCTCAAAACATTCATACTTATCACACAGAGGGCGCTGATCATTACACACTTGGTGCGCTTAGGGCTGATTTTGGGCTCGTTCGTGGGCAGGGCTTATCATTGCAGATTTGCGTTCACATTAAAGAATTCCTTCCGAACTGCGGATCGACTGTGCAGTTCCATGCATCATGTTTGTGCATGGAGGTGTACACTATGGATGGTAGGCACTAGGTTAATCTATTTTCGTTTTTCGAATTACTTTCCCGTGGAACCAACACTCAAGCGGTGAAGAACAATGCTTCTGGGTGCATGGTCTGCCATCATGCAGGAATACCCGCAAGTGAAAAGCAGATCTCATACAAGAAGATTTTTTAGACATACAGGACTGCACATGAGACCTGTGCTTTTTTATGATGCTGTCAGTGCAAATTCTCATAACACAAACGTACTCCAGTCCTGTGAAAGTCTGGTTTTTATACATCAATAACCAGAATAATTCATAAGTTCTCTACTGCGCTACAATTTTCACAAGATGGCGACTCCCACTCCCATTTCAACCAAAAAAAAAATCTTTGCACAATGGGAGTAAATGGCTTATACCACTTATATATACAGTTATTGTTCCACACAAGATGATGACCACACCACAGTCAAATGTCAATAGGGATTGGTTCTCTGGACTGCTCTCATTTTCGAAAACAGCGTTCAACGTCACCAAATGTACCAAATTCGGGGCTCAAACAGCTCAGAGTCTGGAAAGAAACATCATGTCATTCATTTACAGCAATGTCGCACGCTTGAATTGACTTCAGTGTGGCTTTCATAGACCATGTAGACACGGAGATATAGTAAGTTAAATTTCATATCAACTGTTTGTTTTGATTGATTGTCAAACCGAATACCATTTATTAGTATATCTCCCAATTTTTGCTGTATAAACAAACAGAAAACAAATCATAATCATAATTTTCTAAATCTGATTTTTTGGGGGGTTCAGTATGTTGACATAGTACAGTATGTTTAAATGAAAAATGAGACCAGACACTGGTAAAAATGGCCAATCCTGCTTAGAGTAGTAAAGCACAATTTCTTCTCCACTTTTTAGTTTCCTGCCTCTTTAAATATACTGCATTAAAGAATGTTGGTGGGTTTCCGTGGGATTTATTTGAATATTTTATTTCATCAGCAACTTTGCGACGTTGCAACGGAGGTGAATTCATACACCTGCAGTACAATTCAGCAGTTTTCTATGTGCTCGGTATACGACAATGTGCTCATGTTTGCTTTTGAGGATTTGTGATTCAATAATGACAATTGATTCTAAAATTGTTATGCGTATTATGCGTATAGTGTTTTACATAATGTGATGGGAATGGTCAATATTGTGCAATATTGTGTACGAGTCGGTTGATTTCATCCTGGGAATACTTTTGACTATCCTAATGATCTTAATTCATCATCTTTTCTCAGGCAAAACTGCACAGTGAGAAACATCTTCGTAACGCCTTTGAATCAAAAACGGTCTCGTCAGGATTTACTGAAAGTTTAGAAAAGAAGTGTAAGGAACTGCTTAAGCTGAGTTGAGCTTTTGTATTCTGAGCTCAGCTTCATCCTCACACATCTGTTAGACGAGGGTTTATTTTAGTCGTGTGAAGACTGCTGTCTCAAAGAGTCTCGACTGCAATCTGATGACTGGGACAGGAGGCATGCCAGAACTTTCTCTGATGATGAGGCCACAGCTCGCCTCAGGGGCTTGTGGGGAACTGAAGGTCCCCAGTGGGATAGTATCTCCAACTCTTTGCCTGATGACAGGCCGCGTAAAGTGCTCCTATCCGAAAAAGGCTGAGCATGCATTTAGAAACGATCACAGCAAAGCGCTGACCTATAAGCAATTCCCCATCGTACAGGCTGGTCTTAGTTTCAACAGATTCAGAAGAAAAGCTGATCCAGAGACTGTGATCCTCCTCAGAGGCGTTTTATGAATGCAGACGCTGGTCGCTCAGGCTGAGTCTCTCATAAAATCTAAAAGATCCCTGACTTGGCATAGGAGAAATGATGAATGCAATAACTCAGCATGGGGTCTACATGGTAGAAGTCTAGGGAGTGTTGTCAGCATAAATGTAGAGTGCTGCTCTTAAAATCCTCTTTTAAAGGCTCCTGGGTGATGCTTAACATGAGGTGCTTAACTTGAGCAAAAAGGTCTATGAGCCCTACATAACTGGTCATGACCTCTGTTCTGTATAATTACAAGTGCACATTATGGGTACATAAAGAGCATAAAGAGGAAACAGAAATGTACTCTTTAATAATCCTTGGCGGCTGGTGAATCATAGTATTTGAAGGAGTTGGTCATCTGCATGGTGAGAGAAATATGCCATCCTGTTCTCCTTACTCAGTACCCTTACCACAGTACTCTATGGCGTTCCGGTTTGTGTGTGTTTCTGGTTCTTTCACTACACTCCCAATGGTGGCATTTACACTCGGTGTCTGCGAGAGCTTTAGAAGATGAACATCAGTGACCTTCTTCAGATACTATTGTAAGAGAACTCGCAAAGCCCCATCTAGCAAGCTGGAGAAGCTCGAGATTTGCCGCGCTATTTCAAAATGGAAGTGTGTCATAATACTGAATGTAGATAGTCTATCAGAGTAAGATGCACTATAGTATAACTTACCATGTTGACTTCTGAGATGGAGTCAATGCTGGCGATATTTATGCTCATTCCCACAATGACTGGGGGACCTGAAAGAAAAAAAATCAGAGTCGGCTTAGCTGTTGAGCTGCAAGTAAACCAAGTCATGCAGTTCTCTTTCAGTACAGGATGCTTTCTGTGCCAGCGGTCAGCTATAATGACACTGACACAAGGTCAGGAAGCATTTACAGTAAACCTGCTCCCACCAAATGATGCCAGTTCTTTCAGGTGCACATTACTTGCTCACAGAGAACAGGAAGATTCCAGAAAGCCATTCGGGGAACTGCTCGTTCTGATCAATACTGCTTTTACCGAACTGATCAGCACCAGTGCAAGGAGAAACGTATGCTTTTGCCCATTCTGAACCATCATTTGTAATATATTCAGCTTTGATTTAGGTGAGATTAGATTTAGATTGCAATAATAATATAACCTTTATTCGTTTGTTTGCTGATTAGGCATTTTGCAGTTTCATAATACCATCCTACAGCAGTCACAGAGTCTGTATGTAAATTAGGCTTGTGCGATATTAATTTGTCCCTGCTTGTGATGTACCACTTAAAAAAATCATGATTAATGATTTAATCATCTAGAACCAGTAGACAGGAAATTGAGCATTTCCACCGTTTCAGGTTTAAGGAGAGTAGGACAGGTATAACAATATTACCAGCTGTGCAGTCAGGAACTGCTTACCAGGCAGAGACAATCCTCAGCTAGATGGTGGATTTTTAGGTGATTCTGCAGTAATGCGTAGTAAACAGTTAAAAAAAAAAACATCATAGTACATTTTCAATATAATCTCTTTATAAATCAGTTCTGTAATGTCCACATGGCTGACATTTTCATTGCTGATGTGCTTTTTTTTTCCTTTCAACCATTTAGCTAAGTCAAACATTGACAGATTTTATTTCAGTTAACAAACTCAAAACATTCTCCATTTATCGTGACAGAAAGCAAGAGCGCGCTGCAAGTCCAGTCGAGAGCATGTGAGATGGGGGAAGGGGACGGGGCTTCCGGGTGGTGTGAGTTAATCAGAGAGTTCAAAACACCTGCACAAATCATTCCAGATCTTTTGGTCTTTTGGCGTATTTTTTTTTTTCGAATGATAGCGTACTCTGATGCTAAATTGCGGAGCTCCTACGCAAAATGTGTAAAGGTTGGCAGGTCTGGAAATATAATATACTCAGAGTAAATATCATTGGACATCATGATTGTGGCAGTGTAATATTGTGCATTAAAATAAATTGTTCTAAGGCACAAGCCTAATGTAAATGCAGATTCTATTTGGGGTTGTCTCTGTGTGAACCTTGAGAATGAAGTGGAAACTAAGTGTTAAATGATCTTGGAAGCGGTAGCTCTCGTCTGCTGTGTTCTTGCTCCATATGGTTTTCAGAGCTGTGCTTCATTACAAGTCACTTTGTTTTCCGATAGTGATCGGCCTTGTCCCTGGCGGCCTCCTGAGTGAAAAAGCTTTTTATACAGGAGTGGAGAATCAGAGCTCCTGATTGTCAATTGTGCAAAGCTCTGACTATCAGCAGCTGACAGTGAAGTACTGAAGAAAAAAAAAAAATTAAACATCATTCCATGGCCAGGAGTATTCCCTGAGTATTAGGGCTTATTCTGCATTGATTCAGGGGAATACAAACTTCATCACACATGTTCTGTGGTCTTCACTGAGGAACATTACAAAATCTCCAGAACCTCTAGAAGAGGTTATGGGTTATGCACGAGGTAGGGATATCATAATTATGAATGAACACAGACATCTGAGTTGGTATACAGAAATACACTACTGAAATGGTATTCTGATGAGCAGATACATCACACACCAGTCATACTAATATCCAGTAAAAGCAGACTTAAGATACAGTTAAAAATATACCTCCTTTAAGTAATAATCGATATGTCTAGTTCATTAAATTTGCCAGGCTGGTGAGGAGACAGACTCTTCACGTCACTGAAGAGCATTAACACACATTAAAATCAGTAGATTTAATCACACAGGACTTTTATTCTCATAAAAAGCTCCAGTTCCTGGGAATGGTGGAGTGGGAAAACTGCCAGCTATAAACAACACATCTCAATAAAAGCACCTTATGCAATGGGTCACTGAAATGATTTCTCTTATGAGCTAGTGAGAGATATACATATAGTTGGATATTTGAGATTTTAAAAAATATATGTATAATTTTAGGTTGTTTGATGAGTGTATACAACACCTGAGTGCCAGGTATATTGTTTTTAGTAATGTTTGCGAAGAAATCTGATGCCTCACCATGAACATGTGAAAATGAACACACACCTTCAGGAATCATCGCACACTGGCTCCGTAAAAACATTCAAGATCTTAATCTTTTCACCTTATAAACAGGTGGCGATAATTTAGGCAGTTGTAAGTTTCGTCTCAACTTTGTGCCTTCATTTGTGCTAGAGTGACGTGGTCACTCTAAAAATCCACTACATAGGAGCCTATAGCATAAGTCAAGTGTGATAGCAGTGTGACTTCATTTTGTTCGATAGTCAGTATTCCATTACCTTGGTTTTGTACACGTTACTGTTCAGACAACCCATAAAAGCCATCCATGCCCCCTAGGGAAGATCCAAAACATACTCGAATGATTTCTGAAATATTAACCTGACTGAAAGTGCTTCTGTTTACTCATGGCACTGCGTTCTCTTCACCATCTCCTCTCAGCACCTGTGCTGACTTGTTGACACGGCAGCCCACCTCCATCCTAAATACCCTGCAGCTCAGTCATTCCCAAAGCCATCTCTACCTCATAAAAGTGAGAAAATGAAGGCAATGCAAAAAAAAAAAAAAAAAGTGGGGGCATTTTCATGACGCTGTATACTCAACCAGCAACAATTTCCCCAGGAGAATGTCAAAGTACATTCATCAGCTATTTACAAACCCTGAGATCTCTCGCCCTGCTTTTCCTTCCTCATCTGAACTGCTATGAGAGAGAGAGAGAGAGTCAGATAAATGCTTTTCCATGACTGTTGATGATTTTAGCTCAAAATAAGTCCATTTACCTGCATCCGAGTCTCTTCTATCCCACTAAAAGCTTGTTTGGGCCTTGCTCTATAAATTCCTTCCTCTCAAAAATACTTTGACGTTGAGTTTGCCAAGTGTGTTGCCCGTAGTCTTTCCTGATTATCTTTATAATTGTATCATGCGAGGTGTCATGTTCCACGTGGGGGAGAATTCTTGGCAACCTGAGCTGGGCCAAAGTGGCCGACTTGATTCGGGAGTCATCGGCATTGCAGCAAACGATCCCCATTTGCTGATGTTCTAAACTCATTCTAAACATGAGCAGGAAACACATGGCTTAATCTAAAGCTGAAGTGTCTCTATCGGGTGAACTTCACCTGATGCTTTCATTAGTGCTAAAGGGTAAAAAAAAAAAAAAACTAGAAAAAAGTTTGGATGCTTTTTAGAACCCACTGTTTGCCTATTTTTTTTTATTTCTGGATTGTCCCAATGTACAAAGTTATCATTTCTTTGAACTCTTGAATCAGGTGTTGATTAATTTTCTATAACTGCAGCTCTGACAATAATTCCAGCGGCAACACGCTCATGCTAATATCATTATTGTTTCTATAGCAACAGCTCATTCACCGGGACCTGCACGGTGGATGCACGACATAATTATAAGGCTTATAGTAATAAAAAAAAAGGAATAAAAAATGAGTTGTTTAACAAAGAAAAACTTACAATCGACAATGTGGTGAAGGAGGCGTTAGGAGGCGTTTATGTAATATTTATGGAAGGAGTCTCCAGTGTCAGTACTTTGTACCATTCTGTAAGTTTTCTGATGTTTGCAGGACAGAAGAATTTGTGCTTTGTGGTTTCTCTGTAACATGACAAGCTGTTGTTTTTTTTTAATTAACTTCAAGATAGAGAACAAATAGTGATCTTATCTGGGATTCTTTCCCCCATGAACATCACTTATACTAAATCAGCTTTTGCCTCTACCTTTCCCGTCAGCCCTGTGTCGCATATAAACTGTACTGTCACAGAGGTTTAATGGTTTACTTCCTGGTTCCTGCCTTCTGCTCTCTCCTTCCTGGTTCTCCACTTCCTATTTCCTGTCTTTCCACCCATTCACCTCCTTTCAGTACCTGCCTCTTGTAGTGTTTGTGTCCTTTGTGAGCTTTTGTACGTTTTTAAAAGCCCTTCTGAGTCTTGTTTTGCCAAAGGTGTCACCGAGCCTTTCTTTATCCTTAGCAAATAATTGGCACCTAGTTTTCCATATTATTTTTGGTGTTTTCTGGTTTTAACCCTTTGATTGAAGTATGAAGTATGGATTCACATCTAATAAATATGCCTTTAAACTGCAGGAATGAAGTTACAAAGTTTAAGGTCAATTTAAGAATTAAACTTATTCTTCATTCATATAAAATTGAAAAAAAGAAATCCAACCAGCTTACCTTTATTTTTAAAATTCATACAAATTGTTCATAAAGATGTTTTTAACAAACTGTCATGAACTCAGAGAGTAGTGGATGTAAATGTGAGTAATCTATAATAACTATCCAAATCCTGAGAAGGTGCAGTCTAAAAACAGAAAGTGGTCACTAGAACTAGCAAACACATACATGCAGGAAAACCTGGATTTAAACAGGGAAGCACGGACAGAAACGAAGCCAGAGAAACCAGCTGCCTGCTTGGACTTAAAATCAGGAAAAGACCTTCAAAATGTCAAAATAAAGTGAACTGAAAGAGATCCTTAAATACATGGAGTAATTAGCAGGAAAAAAAAGCAACAGGTGGAAATAAGGGTCAGATGTGGAGATAGAATCCAGGAAGTAAAAATGCATGTCAAAATAAAAGGTGTGAAAAATGAGAGAGGCCATTTTGCTAACGATACAGGCAATTCAAAATAAATTGAGTAAGTGTGAGTAATCTATAATAACTATCCGAATCATGAGACAACAGCGGAGTCTAAAAACAGACACTGGTCACTAGAACTAACGAACAGCTGTTACTATAGAAACGATAACGATGATAGTACGTGCGCATTCATATAAACCTGTGATTTAGGTTGCAGCTGGAATTACTGTCAGAGGCTGCTGTTATAGAAGATTAATCAACACCTGATTCAAGAATTCAGAGAAATGATAACCTTGTACTTTGGGACAACAGTAAAAATAGGCAAACAGCATGCAGCTCAGCCCCGCTCTAACTTCCAGCATTCCTGAGATAGCTGACTAAGACAAATGGTAATGCGCCAAGTGCCAAATGTGAGATTATTCCTTCTACCTTTCTTTTCTCCTTCTGCATATATCTTGTATTTGTCAAGTGCTTTGGGACACCTGAAATCTTCTGATCTACAATCCTGTGCGTTCACACCCATTTCTTTTCCCTTCTCTGCCTCTCTGCAGACAGATGGCACTATAATCTATGTACATATTTAAATGACAAATGTATGGCAGGTGGCATCTCTGGAGGTGCTGACTATGTTCAGACTACCGGCTTGTTTCCCCCTGATGCCGTTGTTTTCCTAAACAGTGGGTGAATCACCAGGAGCTCGGCTTGACTGAGAGAGTCCAGCATGGTGAGGGGAAGAAAAAAGGAAGGGAGGAAAAATAGCAAAAATGCTGCATTTGTAATGATGAATGATGCTCCGTCGTAGAGCCCCGATCCTCACAGGTCAGTGGCTCCTCCCTGAGACGTCACGTGTCTCCCCAACAGGTAATGATGATGATGATAATGACTTGTGTCTCTGTGTTGTACCTCTTAGCTTTGGGGTGGAGCTCTACATGCTTTATTAATACAGGACAAGCAGAATGTATAGCATCCATCTGTGAGATGTATAGCTGCAGACCCTCGGGCCTAACAGTGTATTGCCAAAGATTTATTACCTCAATTAGTTGAGGGGGTTGATGAGCTATCATTGTGTTGGGAAGTGTAACATGAGTATGTCTGAGTCTACATTAAGCAAAATCGGAATCGTGCATTACTGGCCAAGTACGCTACAGTATACAAGGATGTTTTTTTGAGCTCTTATTGCGCTTTTGGACATTAATCATTACAATAACAAAAAGACAACATGTAGATATAACTCACAGATGCTGAAGGTGATATAACACACATTTGCTATGAAGTGGATGCTATATATACATATATATCTATAGCACAAGAAATAATATAGCATGTAAGAAATAATACATGACAGTGGTGTGGTACAGAGTAATAATCTAAAGTGGGTTATTTTTTATAACAATACAGTGTGAAGTGTGTTATTGCGCTCATACCACAGCAATTTGCCAACAATTGCAATGTTTAATTTATTAATGAATGACACATCGCTCTTTTTAACTGTTTAGAGATTGATACATGTAACATTATTGAATATCCATAAGCAAGTTACTGTAGTTCCTGTTCTCACTTATGTTGCAGTCGTCTCCTCAAAAAAAAAAAAAAAAACACAGCTCGTCATGTTACCGAGAAACTGCAAAGCGTAGACTCGTCTGTCCTGAAGGTTTCGGAATACTTACGGACTGTGACAAAAGTGCTGACACTGGAGACTCCTTCCATAAATGTTCCACAACCGTGTTTTTTAATCCGTTTATTATTAGCCTTCGATTATGTAGAGCATCTGCTGCACAAGTCCCTGTGAATGAGCTGTTGCTATAGAAACAATAATGCATTAAACCAAGTGCATTGATATAAAACTGTCATTTACGTTACTACTCTCAGAGCCGTGCTGTTATAGAAAATCAATCCCCACCTTCTGATCTGAGAACACGAAACTATCAGTGACATCGTGTTTGTGATGCAGATCATAAGTCACACCGTGGGCGCAGTAGGCCCCGTGTCCATTGATGATGTAAGGAGTGGCATACACTGCCCTCTTCTGCCACTCAAGGATCATTACTACACTTTATACGGATTTAAAATCCATCCCTAAACCTCTCTAAAGCCATTCGAAACATTCTGTACATATTTAGATCCAGAGCCAAATAAAAAGATTTACTTCTTGATAAAGTGCAGATGGAAATAAAAGCTGGTGCTGAAATCCATTACTGTGTCCCATACTATATTACTGCCATTAAGGATGTATATTATCATTCAGTGCTTCAGCTGCATAATTGCACTGAGCGGATCGGGATTAGACGAGAGGAACACGCATTCCACTAAAGCAGTCATGCACAGCGAGAGCAACAAAAGCAACTCCTGGCAGAACGACGGAAAGAAAATACCACTCTTCCTCTGGATTCGGAATTCTAATCATCAACTCATTGCTTAGCAACAGAGGGGTTACATAGCAACAGGGCAGCATTGTCATTTTAGCATTGCGAAGGGAGACACAGTGCTTTTCGTACGTGGTGTTCAATCTGCCTCTCATTTTATCTTCCTTTTTTTTTTTTTTTTTTTCAATGGCCACATGTTTACACCATTTTTGTTTTGTTTGTTTGTTTAAGCAAAGCAGCATCTACATGCATGTATGAAGATACTTGCTTAGCACAGGTGGTGGATGGAGGGATGGAGGGAGAGAGAGAGAGGGAGAGACAGAGGGATATCACCACATAATATTTCTATTAGAAAAATGCTGTGCAGAAAACATTCCGTCTTTAAAATATGATGCTGAAATCAATATATTCATCCATTCCTTTACCTGACGTTCGTAGTTATTAACACGGTGTTGACATTTATAAACGTGGTGCTGGGAGGAGGTGAGTCAGAACGAACAGCCTATTTATTATGCTTTAATGGTCAATGGGAACACCTACACTAACCACAGCCTTCTAATGAAGCAGACAAATAATCAAGAGCCACGTCATCATCCAAGAATGAAAAAAAAAAAAAAAAAAAAAAATCTGCATTATTACATAATTAAGGTCACATGTGCCATCAGATCCTTAAATCTTTTTATGGCATTAAATGCAGGCTTGAGTGTTTACTTTTAAAAGATTTGTAGCTTGTATTATTGATGACAATTTAAACACAAAACACAAATTCTTGTGAAGAATAACATGACCAGAAGCATGTTGCTTAATGAACCTGATATATTTATTGAATGAGATACTGAATCTAAACTAGACTAGATGTGTCTTTTGTTATTTAAGTCATTTTCTCCTTTTTGGCAATAGACAAAAGCATCGCTCAAGAGAATGCCAATCAGCTTTGGAGCGCCAAAGGAATAGAGGAATTTACATTTTGGAGGATTTATATTTTGGATGAATGAATCCGTCTGACAGACACAATGAGCGAAGACGATTATAACTGTTATAAGTCAAAGGACACAGCAGAAAGCCTGTGCATGTGTCTGTGCCTGTGTCCAACTTGAACCATTTTCCATTTTCCATATGGTTCGGATCCTAAACCTGGTCCTCCAGAAAGCAATTTCTATCCAAAACCAAGCCACTAAAATGTCTTCCTGAGGTGCGATAAAGAGATGTGCTTTTAATCCTGCATTCTGCCAGTGCCACCCGTCTGAATCCATCTCACATCTTGCAGTAATTGACCGTGTAATAATCTAACCCTGTCTTTATGTATCTGAGAGATTTGCACAGCACCATCACACCCTTGGCAGGTGCCTCCTGGTTTCCATGGATACGCCAATGCATCAATCACTCACCGGCCACTTTATTAGGAACACCTGTACACCTGCACATTCAGGCTCACCGAAACGGGTCGGCTCGAATTTGTAGCCTCGAATTCCTGTTCCTGTTCTAACAGAAGTGGAACCTGATGTGGTCTTCTGCTGTTGTAGCCCACTTGCCGTAAGTTTCAACATGTCGTGATGCTTTTCTGCTCACCACGGTTGTACAGAGTGGTTATTTGAGTTACCGTAGCCTTCCTGTCAGCTCGAACCAGTCTGGCCGTTCTCCTCTGACCTCTCTCATTAACGTGCTGCTGACCTGGATGTTTTTTTGTTTTTCGCACCTTCTAAAGACAGGAAAGATGTGCCTGAAGATTCCAGGAGATCAGCAGTTTCTGAAATACTCCAACCAGCCCATCTGGCACCAACAACCATTTTCCGCATTCTGATGAATGATGTGACCATTAACTGAAATTCCTGACCGTGTATCACACACGTGATTGACCGATTGGAAAATTATACATAAACGTATAGATGTACAGGTTTTCTTAATAAAGTGGACTGTGAGGGTATTGCTTATATCGTGTTTTTTTTTTGTTTGTTTTTTTTTTTAACTTTCAAGCAACATTTGTTGCTTCTTTCTCATGTCTGATTCTGCTGATAAGTACAGTGTTCACAACGTGAATGATGTAGGCTGTGTTCCCCGGTTCTGTGCGCACTAAATAGGCCTCCTTATTTTGCCTTTCTGTGCATATCACTCTCACACACACTCCTACACACGAGTACACCGCCAGGAAAGGAAAGTGCAAGAGAATCCTTAAGTAAAGACTACCTCCTCAAGCATTTCCAACCATAAATCAGTGGGATTTCTCTCCTTGTTAGGATATAGATCATTCCCACGTCACTCGTTATCTATCCTCTGTTATGACGTACCTGAGCTTTTGTGCTGAAGATTTATGGGTTGTGCATACAAACACGCAAAAAAAACCACATTTTTCATGGAGACACATGTGAGAGGCCTGACTAACAAGCCTCCTGGTTGACTGGATTCATTTATTATTAACAAAGACACTTTATGTTGACTGGGAGAACTGGTGCGGAAAGATGACGCATCCTTATTTCATGGAAAGTATACTGTAGGAGCCGCCGTGTATTCTGGGAAACGTACAGGCTGCGAGATTGCTTTTTTAATAATGCACACAGGGATGTTATAGACCCCCAAACCTGGGTAGATTAGTAAGTGCTATTTAATATAAATATAAAATACAATCTTGTATTTTTCAGTCTTGCCAAATAATTGGTTTTGCAGAGCATGATTTATTTCTCCTCTCTACCTCCCCATCTAGTCCTTCCGGTATTTTCAATTCCAGCTGCAGCTGCCTCTGGTTTGATCTGATCATCTTACATGTCTTTTAGGTGGTGCGTGTTAGCTGCTAGCGCCTGTGCCAAAGGTATTTGGAGAAAGCGCTGGTGTCCATGACAACCTAAAGCTCAGGTGGGAGGTGACTGCAGCAACATGATGTAATCTGGTACACATCAAAGAGGTTGATTCTGTCTCTCATTTTCTTTCACTCTGTTTCTTTCTCTCCATTCTTGCTTTTTGTGATCTTCTCTGTAAGCCTTTTTTTTTTTGGATAGGCCAGTACATCTACTCTACGTCTATAGACGACTGACCACCAGTCAGCTGACTTTCAACCAGCGTATCGATTAATTTTAAACAAAATGCCCACAGTTGTTGATGTTTAGTATATAAACGCTATAGACTGTCAACTTGTCTCTAGTATGATCACAATTTCACACCACAGTGCAGCTGAATTCTCAAATCAGAAGTTGCGGATTAATTTTCTACAACAGTACGGCTCTGACAGTAGTTCTGACTGTAACATAAATAACAGGTTTATATTAGTACACTTGTTCTGACAGAGTAACAGCTCATATATAGGGTTTAAATAAAGATGGGTTGTTGTTTGACAAAGAAAAATGATGTGCTGAAGCTTTCTGCTAGGAGATACAGTATTTATGTACCGTTTACGTAAGGAGTCTCCAGTGTCAGCGCTTTGTAACAGTTTCCCGACAGAGGAGGACAGAGGAGTTTACGCTTTCTCATTTCACAATCACATAACACACCACAGTTTTTTTGTCTCAAGCTTTAAGAGAGAGAGAGAGAGAGAGAGAGAAAAAAGGGAGACCGGTGAGGGAAACGAATGTTTATAGCCGCTATAATGTAAGTGGGAACAGGAACTAACTTGACTTGTCGACGTTCCACAACATTAAATGTAACTATAAACAGTTAAAAAGTGCAGTGTGTTGTTCATTAATAAATTGAAAATAGTAATTGTTGGCAAATCTGTGTGGTATAAGTGGAAAAAACACACCTTGGTGGACCGTGCTGTTATACGAAAATAATCCGAGGTAACTCGGCTTTGTGTCAGGCCGGATCACATGTGGATTGTTTTTCTATAACAGCACGATCTGAAGTGTGCTATTCCTTACTTATAACACATAATAATAGGCCACTTCATGACAGTCTATAGATGGTTTGTAGTTTGTGTACACTGGACTATCTAAAGAAAGTGTTACTCCATTCTTTTCTTTTCTCTGCTTATTCAAAGTGTGACAGTCCTGCAGGCTACAGAGCACTAAAAATGCTTATAATGCACAAGCATATATGGCCTCCTTACACAAAGACACACAGGGCTAGACACCGTAATGTAGTGGTTCAGAAAAAAAACAGTGTCAGTCCAAATAGCAGCACTATAAATATTTATCTAGCACATGCCACAATTGTTAGTCTATCAAACACTCCAGAATAGCTGTTTTTAATCTTCGGAGGTAGACGTTGTAGTTATACAGTACCATCTTCCTCTACTGGAACCAGCAGGTCCCTATGGTGAGATGGGAGGTGTGACTAGAAGCCTACACAGCAAAAAGGGGCCAGTGTTCACAGTCCTTCAGACATAACAGCCAAGAGCCAAAGCAATAAAAACCACACACCCGTGCTGATGACAGCTACATTTAAAATGTGGCCTCTAGGGTGTGGTGTGAAAGAATGATGGGTTTGGGGAGAGTACCAGTGTTTTTTTTGTTTTTTTTTATCTCTCTCGCTCTCTCTGCCATGTTCTGCCAACTTCATTATACAGCGATCACCCCACTCACAAGGGTTTGGGAGCTCCATGAGTCACTCAGTGCTCCCACTTGCCTTCCCAAACTGATGACAGGGTACACACTTTCAGCTCGTCTCTCACTTGCTGCATCCCTCATTCCCTCTGCATGGCCCACAGGAGCCCGAGGAAAACACCACGGCACACGCCCACTCAAAACGGACCAACTTCTTTCTATTTATTAGTGACTTGCTGACTGTTTTGGTAATATACTGTATAAACCTTTTGCAGTTTTCTCTTCTTTAAAGATGTATAGAAGCATCGTTGAATCAATGACAAGTAACAGTTAAGGATTATACATGTCTCATGGGCTTATAATAATTAATAACTGCTAACCAAGAGTGTTTCCACACTTGGCCCGAATACTCGAGTTCTCAATCAGGGCCGATTCTGGGCTCGTTTACGGGCGGAGCTCATAACTGTGTCTCAAAATGGCTGGCACTAGGTTCATTTGTTATGTTTTTTTCCTTTGGCACCAACACTCAAAGATGAAAAACAGTGTTTTTTAGATGTGCAGCATGTCACCATGCAGGAATACCTGCAAACGAAGAGCCGCTCTTGCTTATGAAAATTTTTATCCATGCAGGCCGAGACGAGACGTGCGTTTGTCACGACGCACGACGAGCGCAATCACTCGCACCACAAAGGTGAACTAATTACAGTGCTTCAGTCCTGTGAACGTCTGGTTTTATATATCAATATATCAATAACCATAACAAACCTTTCCCTGGAATTGCTAAAGCTGAAACAGGAAGTAGCGTGACAAGTTGAATCAATCATGTTACTTGGCATGTAGTGAAGAATGCGGATAGCTGATGCAGACCGAACCACTGTTTGGTAGAAGTGAACCACAGAAGGAGCAGGGAATCGTATCTCTGGGGTGCTCCTAGCCTCAAAAACCATCATATTGACTTCTGGGGCTCCAAACAGCCCCAAAGAGCAAAGTGTGAAGATTACGTTTACAGATTTTCCTTAATTATTTGATTTCTTATTTCGATAAAAAAAAAAATTCTGCCCCAAATGAGTATCAATAGTATATATGAAGAATAGAAAGCCTTCCATATATACACTATATTACCAAAAGTATTCGGTCACCCATGCAAATGATCAGAATCAGGTGTCCTAATCACTTGGCCTGGCCACAGGTGTATAAAATCAAGCACTTAGGCATGCAGAC
>CM075017.1:1055745-1144012 GCA_037576675.1 Pangasius sanitwongsei | reverse complement strand
AGGAATGGGATGGCACTTAAGTTCATATGTGAGTCAAGGCAGGTGACCGAATACTTTTGGTAATATAGTGTATATACATACATATATATATACAAAATGCTTTATAGGCACCACAGCATTCTGTTAATACGCGTCTGTTACACAGCTGAGATCTGATCTCTAATCTCATACTTAATATGTTCACTTTTCCTTTAACAAAGCTTTTAAAGGTACTGACATTGTAAGAGAAGGGTGGAGAGCGTGAACACTTACTGATACAATTTACCGGCCACTGGAGTTTTTATTAGATTTCCCTGAAGTCCACAGGGGCCACTTACAACGTGGATGGAATGGTGGGCTCCTCAAAGATAATGTAATTTGTGGTTTTTGGTTCATGGTTTTAATTCTACGGGAATCTCTGGTGTTTCTCCTTTCAGACCAAAGAAATCAGTATCTGATACTTCATGGGTGTGTACCCTGAGGGTAGACAATCTGGCATGAGCAGCATAAAACAATAGGATTGTAACTGAATACGAATACAATATTCAGATTGGTCTGAACGGACACAAAGACAGAGATGATACACCATAGGTGGAGCACTATTTGTTTCGTAGAAATGTTCACAGGGCATCTAGATGAGACCAGAGGTGTGCATCGAGACTGGGGTCCTGCGGGACGTGACAAACAAAATCATGTGAGCGGGAGGTTTTTACCTTCATGCTGTCAGATATGAAGCTTGTGGAACAATGAAAGAAGCGTTCATGAACGTGCAGGACTACATGATGCATTTACAGCATTCTTAGTCATGGCCTGGTCTGGGTCAAAGTGGTTTAAATTAGGCTACTATTTGGTTTATATTTTGGGAAATAAAATCAACTAAGTTTGTTAGAAAATATCACAAATGAGTACAAACAAAAAATAGGAATCGAGCGAGTAGGATTGAAACGACAGTCCTGCTTGAGATTATGAAATCGTGTCTTCCAGAATTTTCCAGTATTTCCTGAGGCATAGTGGTAGGGTTCATATTAAATTTTAAAATAATAATCATTCCCACTTCAGGTTTAAATCCAAATAAAATGAACTGGAGCATTAAACAGATACAGAGTGGCATTGCTATTTCATCAGTACTCACATCTCCACACTAAAACAAGAGTCACTGTACTAATCACTGATTATGTGGAATTTTGTATGATGGCCTGCTGAGTGGCATTCTCTAATTTGGAATCTGTCTTCAGCAATAGATATCTCACTGAAACGAACACATTTCAGCTGAGCGTTAATGCAGTTCTAGGAGAGGAACAGCTCTATGCGGTGAAATCGTGCTGAACTTAAAACAAACTGCAGTCTTTCCACATCACAGCAAAAATAAAAAAAATCACTCTGCATATTTCTCATTATCGTACATACATCAACCGAACATATGAAAAAAAAATAATACAAAAAATACTTTTTTTTTTTAAAAAAAAGGTCCTGTCTTGTAGAACGGAGTCGTGATGATTCATGGCCTCAGGTGTGACAGTTGCAGATCCTGTTCCATTCTGTTAATTAAAATTGCAGCATATTTTTTTTTATATGCAGAACATAAGCAGTCTCAGGGACTCGCACACTACAGAGGATGTATTTGGACACAGAGAGGTAGCTCTCACTGGGAGGAATGACTTTAAATGAGAAACCTCAATCTCGTAAAAATCATGGTCCTGGGAGGCTGACCTGATTATTGAGGTCATAAATAAGATCCTCGTGGGTGTAATTAGTCCAGTGTCTTCCTCACACACACACACACACACACACACTTCACACACACACACACACACACACACACAGTCTGCCGTTTCATTTACATGAACTGAACTAGCAGAGAGCTTCCTCACAGTTTGGGGAGAACAAAAAACATCAAGTGTTTTAGAGGAAATGCTAACACTAAAATCTGCACGATCACCACAAGCCTCTCCTGGATAAAACCATTAAATTATAGTACAAAAAAGGAATTGAAAGACCAAGATGAACACTAAAAAGCTTAACAACTGGCTACTTGCAAAATAATTAGTGGAGTCGAGGCCAGCGCAAAAAGATCGCAAAGCTGCTGTGTGAACTCTTTACAAGGCCACAAATTGGACAATTGGACTACGTGTCACTGTTTGCTTCTTAGAACAAAAATTACTTTGAAAAATTTTCAAGGTTTCTTACCCACACTGTTAAAAAAATCATGAAATCCACAGGAGTAAAAACTCTGACATGCTTTCACTGTTTTTCAACAAAATGGTTTTATGGGAAGAAAATGATTATTCCATTAACAACTAGAATTTAAATGAACCATAATTATCGATAACTGATAAATGAAATTCCTGATCTATAATTTTGTAGTATTTTGAATGTTGATCATTTAAAATATCCAACAGTGTTAGAAACAGACTTGCATGTGAATATCACTGTAAAAAAATCCAACGTAAAAGATTGTATGAATCTTTTTTTAAAAAGAGCAAAAAAAAAAAAAAAAGCATAAGAAAAGTCAACTTTCAGAAGAGCAACTATACATTTTACGCTTCTTGAAACCTTTTAAAGATTTAAACTGTCTTAAAGTCTTAAATTGAAGATGAACAATATCTAATGAGTTCCTTTAAATTTCCTCTGCCAACTTTTCATCCTGAGTTGAGTCCACTGTGTGCATGGTGTGGTGATGATGTCATCTATCTATTTCATTAAATAGATCTTTTTTAAATAGATTTTTTTAGAATAATAAGAGTAAATTCCTTGCAAAATATCATGCAAGGCATAATATACATGAAATCATCTACCTTTTTCCAAAAATCAAAAGTCACCTAAAATTTATAAATTTTAACAAAAATGTCAAAAGTAAAATTAAATAGTGACATCATATTTTTAAGAAACGTTTTATTAATGATAAGTAATAACTATATTAAAAATATAAATCACTGTAAAATAATCATAATTGTCCACGTTCCTGGTCAGTTCATTAACGCAATATTTTTTACAGTTTACTACCTGGTAAATGATTGTGACATAACAGTAAGCATCCATTTTGGCTAAAGATTATTTGCTGTAATATTTTTCAACACAGTAAATTACTTTAATGTATTTCTACTGGCACAACTTGCAGGTGTCTTACAGGATTTTGTTCCTATAACCTGAAGGAACATGGCTGCTTAGATGCTTAAATGGTTGCCGCTACAATCCACCTGAGTTCAGGTGTCCGGTAAACAAGAAATAAAACAGTTTAAGCATCTCTCCCTGCTCTGATAATAATTTCCGTTAAAAATACGCTAGCGGAGGTGCAACAGCCCTTCCCTGGATGACATTTTACTTTCTTTAACTGGAGATGTTGCAGTGCTCCAACAACATGAACAAAGTAAAATACAATTGCAATAATTTACAAACTAGAATCCACCGAGCAAAACAGATTTCCCAACGGAGCACGGCTAAAATGATGCAAGAGCCGAAGAACTGAAGCTGCAGGGACAATGCGCATGCTATTACCCTACCAGAGGGTACTTATGGCTCAAACGCTGCACGCTTTCTCTCTACATTTCACGCCGAATGGTTTCTTGAGCTAGCAGACAAACAAATTGAAATAATAAGAGTGCACAGAATTGGCCCTGAACACAATACAGAAAGACCTAGAACACTTATTTTCAGGTTACTACGGAACATGGATTAAGATTATGTCCTGAAATCCCACTGAAGCTGGAAGTGAGCCTTTATACCATTACACATCGCTGTGCCTTTGCTCAGGTAATGGAAACATTTCTGGAAAAGGGATTTCTTGATCTGTTCTGCCAAATTCGAGTTATATAAAGACTCAGTTTGGTTTTTTTTCCTCGACGCCTGTGCAGAGTGTTTTATCCAGTCGCCGAGCACCGAACCGGAGGATACCACACCCTGCAAGATTATGTCTTAAATCTCCATGATTATGTTCTGTTTGCATTAACTCATATCAGACTATATCAAATTACCCGAGCGGCACTCACTCTTTACCAAATTATCATTCAGAAATTATTTAAAATATTAAATATTCAAAAATGTGAGCAAAACTGCTAGAAACATATACAATGATTCATATTTATTGAACTAATGAATTTAATTTTAAAGGAATAACTGCAGCAGGGAATCACCTGACAGCTGTTGCTGTGACATGCAAGATGATATTAGTAACTTCATTGCAAAATTTTTTAGCACAAATAACGTAGTTCAGCACTCTTTCACAAATTCACCCTAGAGAAAGCCGTTCCATTGCCACTGACTAGCTTGCTCTGATAAATCGCTGCTTCTGCCAGGTTAGCTTCCAGCTGCTTCAGTTTCTCTGCCCTCTCGTCCCCTGAATATTTATTGCAATGCCCATGATTTGTTTCATAATTATGCAATATTGCACAAGCAAGAGTGCTGTTGTACTAAATATCAGCACGGCTGTGATCTGGCCGCAGGTGCTGATATTCAGTACAGCAGCACGATTGTGAGTGTGATATTGCTTTTATACAACTTGCATTTCAGACACAATATGACCAAATATTTTGTTTATTTTTACTCTGTCAATGAAAATAGCTCCCAAAGAAAGCACAGCTGGATAGCGTGTTGCATGTTGCCATGCCAACGCACGGACTGACTGACTGACAGCCCGTAATACATGTAGTAACGGTTTCAGTGTAATGAACTACTGTTAGAACTGGGACTTTATGTAACGAACTCGGACAGGCGGCGTGAGAGTGCTGTTATAATAAATATCAGCGTTCTTGGAACGTCGCTCGTCCAATCAAATTAGTGGAACGAAACTAACAGTTGTATAATGTTTCTGGATATTAATTTCCTTAAGTAGCATAACACTCTCTTCACATACGTATTCTGATTTCCAGCTCTCTTGAAACCGCCTGTTCTCACTGTTAACTTTCAGCTTTTCAGCTGTAGCCATGACTAAATATCGTTTCGTAAATACATTTGTAGGTCTAATCAGAGAAAAAGTATGGGCCCTTGCTACTGGGACATATAAGAAAAAAATTACGCAGATTCACAAAATGCACCGTAAAAAGTCAATTGCAAAAAGATAGTATTCCACAATTGCAACTTTTTACCTTGCAGTTGCGAGATATTTTAATTTTTCCCAGCAATTAGCGATTTAATCCAAATCTGTGTTTCCGCTCATTAGGCTATGCCCTACCCTTAACCAAGCCTAAGAATACATCAGGTGTTTTATATTCCTTGTTCACACGCTGCTTGTATTGTTAGATTTCATGGCCTAAAATTTGCATTTGCATGAAAATAACTTCAATTACAAGATAAAAAGTCACAACTGCAAGATAAATCTGCACAATATTTTTCTCATATCTGGTGAAAACAAGCTTCCATAATAGAGTCTGTGGTGTGTAACCGTGGAGCAAAACACGAAGTTTATGGTACTACTGCCACCATCATGTGACAGCAATAACCGCAGTGAATTGATTGGTGGGCCACTCATCCTACAGTCTTAGCGAGAAGCCAATTAAAATCTGTTTGTGGGCTGCATTTGGTCCGGGGACCAGACTGTGGACACCGCTTTATTAACTGAATGGAGTACTTGTCAATGTTTTTGACATTTAGCTCAAGCTATATTATTTCACTACTTTTATCTTTCATTATAGTAAATGGTTTATTAAATCTCTGGGCAAGTCACTAAACATATTAGCAAGTTCTCAGATCTTGCTTTTAGTTACAGGAGTAGAGCACCAAGTCAATTTTCCTGATGGACTCAAAAACTATTTAATGGGGTTACATATCTTCTATAAATTTTAAACTATTATTACTACAGATAGTATTAAAACATTATAGAATGGTTTGTGTTTGTTGTGTACATGTCCTTAAAAATTAACCGTGAACTGTCTGCCCTAGATCAATGTAATAGTATATATACTATACTATATATATAGTATATATATATATATATATATATATATATAATATACTATATAACAGTGTCCGTTAAGCTTTATATTGGTGACTCAACACAACATTCATTAAATTCTAGATGAGTTCCTTGAAAAGAAACGCAAAAATATGGAAAGAAACATGGACTCAGCAGAGAATCCTCCAAAACTCTAGTATTATATCTTTTACTATTCATCTCAAAACACTAGGCAAAAAAAAAACCACACTAACTAGAAGCAACGGTAACTCAATTAAACCTAAATCAATACATCACTTGTGTAACACAGTGTATATTCACAAAGAAGCGCAAGCTTAACACCTTACTGCAACATAACATCACACGAAACAGTATCTGTTAAAACAGGTAAAGTATTGAATTCTGTCGCACCAAGACCTACTGAAATGCATAACTATGTATATATAATATTTTCTCTCTCTTTCACGTGTGTGCATGTGTGTGTGTGTGTGTGTGTGTGTGTGTGTGGTTCATGTCATCAGAGCAAATACATACACATATTGTTAGCTATCAGACAGAAAAGCGAAGTACTGAGAAGCGATTGTCACTTTGTTTTTAAAAAAGATGACTAACTCAGTCTCAAGTTTTGTGTACTACCAATCAGCAATGGCTTTTACTTATTTACTTATTGTACTCATGAACGTAGGTTTGATATGATATGTATCTTACTCGAGTAAATAGATATAGACAAAGGTGTACTTTTAACGTCTTAAATTCAGATGTTTTTCTCTTTCCTGTTTTTACTGGAGCTGAATATGAAATGGCCTACATGTAGTAGGGTGTACAAGGCAGTTATGTTATACCCTAGGAGGACACAAAAAAAAACAGGTCTGATATTGATTATTAAAATTAAGGATTTCAATGAATTAATAATCTCCCACGTTTTAAACACATTATTCATTTTTTTTTAGTTTTGACATCTGACCCGAACAGTATTCGCTCTGAGACAATTAACTGATGATTCGAGTCGTAGATATTAATCTTAAATTTCTTTTTTAATTCTAAATACTTTTGCATTTTATTCTACTAATAAATTAATAACAACACTATTAATGTCTTCCTGCAAGATCCTAATCTCTCCCAACGGTCTACACGGAACCTAAAAACACTTGCATCTTTCATTCTAAATGAACGAAAACAAGCATCACTGGATATAAAAAAGTTGTCTTCTTTGATTGGAATCCCTCCAGAGTTGAATTTCCAATCAATTTTTAGTCAAACTAGCTGTTTTTATACACTCGCCATCCACTTTATTAGGAACACCTGTACACCTGCACATATCTAATCAGCCAATCATGTGGCAGCAGCACAATGCATAAAATCCTGCAGAAGCAGCTCAAGAGCTTCAGTTAATGTTCACATCAAACATCAGAATGAAGAAAAAGTGTGATCTCTGTTACTTTAACCGTGGTATGGTTGTTGGTACCAGATGAGCTGGTTTTTCAGAAACTGCTGATCTCCTGGGATTTTCACACACACCAGTCATAGACTTTATACAGAATGGTGCAAAAAACAAAAAACATCCTGTGAGCAGAGGGTCTGCAGACAGAAACACCTTGTTGATGAGAGAGGAAAGAGGAAAATGGCTAGATTGGTTCGAGCTGCCAGGAAGGATACTCATATAATCACTCTTTACAGCCGTGAGCAGAAAAGCATCTCAGCATGCACAAAACATTGAACTTTGAGGTGGATGAGCTACAACAGCAAAAGACCACATCAGGTTCCGCTGCTATCAGCTAAGAACAGGAATCCGAGGCTGTCGTGGGCACAGACTTCCTGTCAGGAAGTCTCTCATCAACACGGTGTTTCTGTCTGCAGATCCTTCACTCACAGGATGTTTTTTGTTTTCCGCACCATTCTGTGTAAACTCTAGAGACTGTTGTGTGTGAAATTCCCAGGAGATCAGTAGTTTCTGAAATCCTCAAACCAGCCCATCTGGCACCAGCAACCATGTCAAGGTTAAAGTCACAGAGATCACACTTTTTCTTCTTTCTGATGTGAACATTTACTGAAGCTCTTGACCTGCATCTGCACGATTTTATGCACTGCGCTGCTGCCACATGATTGGCTGCTTAGACAACTGCATGAATGAGCAAGTGTACAGGTGTTCCTAATAAAGTGGACGGTGAGCATATGTTGATTGTGGACTTGTGGAGAAAAGTTGTTGCCATTGATAATGTGTGGTACAAAGCTGAATAAAGACCCAACACTGTACAACAGTGTTATATCCCTGGATGTATTTTTGGCTTTCTGTGTGTGTATACAGTATGTGTGCATGTCTTTCTCTGTCCCTCTCTCTGTCTACTATGTGCTTAGGATTTTCCCGGAAGAGACTCAGATCCGACGTGGGGATTAGCAGATCAGGAAGGACATCATCGCTTTGGAAGGGTATCACTCCTGTTTATTCTTTCGTTTTATTTTGTATTTTGTATTGCTTTGGCGTTACTTGGCACTTGGCGTTACTCCAGCACATTGCAGAGAATGATATCTTAGCAAGGAGTATTTCCTTTTATAAAATAACAATAAACCAAATATAAGATATATATAATATTATTAAAGCTATTTCTAGGCATTTTAATAAATGTTCTTATTCTACTGGCAGTTAATTTTGCTTCTTTCTAGAAATAAATGCTTTAAAATGAGCAAAAGTATCTGGCAATAAAAATAATAGGACTGTTTCAAGCTTGAAATTAAAAATGTCTGGAAAAAGGTTTAACAATGTAATAATAAGTTTATTGCAATCTAATAATAGGAAATACTTAAAAGTATACTACTTAAAAGTTATTTTTCACTTGCTGAGATGTCATTTTTTGCAATTCAGGAAGCTTCATTTCTAAACGTCTCAATAAATTTGCATCAAAACGACAAACCTCTAAGACAAGTGTCTTTGATTTCTGTTACGACGCTCGTTTCCCTCTCACACGACAAGTCCTGATGTTCCACTGTTTTATTTTTTCTTTACATGAACAAAAAGGGTTGTAGCAATAGTCACACACCCCTTCTTTGTAAATGGAGAGGTTAAAGTTCTCGCTGTGCATTTCACCATCTACATAACAAAGCTCATTCAGAATGACCAAACTGGCTAATTAAATCCTGATTAGCTGCTGATAACATTCTTGACCTGTTGCGTGTTATTTATGCATGGGCTGTTCAGCATGACTCAGGCTGTGCTTTAATGCTGCTGGATCCTGAGAAAGACACTCAGCTGGCGCAATAGTAAGATCTCAACATCTCCGGACAGTGCTGGGGTCATATCATATCAAACATTAGTCCAGTTTTTCTTAGGCAGAGTCTTAACTTATAACCAATTAGCTTTAAAAACACTTCATAACTTTGTATGCAGATGATATGCTTCTTTACGCTGACAAAAATTTTTTATCATTACATCAACAGCCACTATAGTTAATATAAATCTTTGCTTTTGGGGCGATGCTCATTGTTGGGCAAGGGGGTATGATTGTGGTGTATATCTTGTGTTTTCCAACCAGGGGTTTGAGAACTAAATGAATGAAAACAATGAATATTCTAACATTTTATTATTATATATTAAAAAGTGAACAGAAGTTGATATCACATGAAGTGTCATGTGATAATAGCTCTTAGTACATGGGAAGTTAAACAGAAATGACACGGTTAGCTAGCTAATTCATTCTTCATGGCTAAAAACGTCATCATCTTTACAACTCAGATATGTTGTCACAAGAGGAGGAACATCCAAGCACAAATCACACAACAATATTTCCAAAGTGGAAAGCGTTCTGTAAGTACAGTGAGAAGTATCTCAAATGTCAGATTTATGTCCTTGGGCATTGACAAGGCCAAACCCGCCTCCAACTGTGTGATGCGCTTTCTTAAAAAGACGTATGAAAACAAAACATGAAAAAAAAAAAAAAAAACTGACTACAAAACCACTCCAATATTTCAAGGTAAAGTTGCATAGCTGAAAAACAACAGCAAAAGCTGATGAGTAAAACCGAGCATCGAGCAAACGTTTCGCTTAACTTCAGCTCGGTTGAAATTGCAGGAGGTATTTAAGGCAAATAATTATTGCTGGAGGGGTTCAACTGACACAAAAGCTTGGGAAGCCCTGGTCTAGATTAACATCGTTAACTTTCTTACTTTGTAAAAGGAACCTAAAGCTACCCTAGATTAAAACGAGTCCTTCTAAAAGCTAAAGGCCGTCAGCAGTTGTATAAGGTGAGCAGGAAGAATGTGACGCAGGCGTTTGATCCGAACCAAGCAGCTGGATCGTCCCACATACTGCTGCCTTTCCAAACACATGTACATCAACCTCTAACGTTGAACGAAGCACCGAGTTTGCATGGAATGAATGTGTTAAATGAACCGGTGCAAATAAACCAGTGCAATTCTGTAGAAGGACACTTCAAGGAAATAACTGATGCAACATCAACAAGAATAAACATATTGATCACATATGGAACATACAAAGAGGAATGTGCATCAGGTCGACTACAGTGTAAAGATATTTAATAAAATACTAGTTCTATTCATGAGTAATGCTAATAGGAATAATAGTTTACAGTACAGCAAACAAAAAACCTTGAGTTGTTCTTTTAACCCAACCGCTGGGTTACATGTATTATACTGGGTAGTTTAGTTTAGTTTAGTATTGTATTATATTGGGTAGTTTAGTTGGGTTTGTTAGCATTATATCTCCTATCATCTTGTTGGCTGCTTTAAGTTAATTAATGCCTGCCTCTTTAATGTTCATAAATAACTAAACTCAACCCAGTTACTTAAAGTTAGCAGATGTTACCATTGCCAGCTTATTAGCTCGGTTACTGTACGTACAATGTGGAGTCATGTCCTGAAATATCCTGAAGTGTGACCCAATTACGAACACTTAAAATAAGTGTATTTTCTCAAATAACATTTCTGTACGTCGGTGCACAGTCAATGGAGACAAACAGTGGTAATGCGTGAGAGAATGGATGGACAGATGGACGGATGGATGGATGGATGGATGGATGGACAGATAGCTTCAGCTTCCTCAGAGCTCTAGAGAGTTTGATATTGTTGTGTGCTTTGCAATTCACGGCAAAGATTTGCTCCTTTGGTGAAATACAAGCTAATTTGCTGAGGGTGAGTTGAACGGTAGAAAGAAAAAGCACCTCCAGTAGCAAATTTACTGCCTCTTTGCAATGTCAGGGGACAAAACCGAGACCTGTGATGAATGGTTGGACACATCGTCCTTCAAACAAAGCATTTTTGTGGGTGAGGCAAAGTTATTTTGTGTTTTGTGGATGAAGAAGCATCCCCGGGGTTCTTTAAAATTGTGAACGTGTGCATAACTATGAATCATGGGCAGCTGAAACAGTGTGCTCAGCCTTTAGAAGTCCTTCTGCTGTATTTGCCTTTTTATTTATTTATTTTTCGAAGACACAGGCGATGGGTAAATGTAATCAGAAATGAAAATTAGTGAATAGAGAACAACCAAATATTGTATTGTCTTTCCTCCTAGACTGAAAATATTCCTTTTTTTCCCAGGCGTTCCTCTCTGTCTGGATCATCTACATCCTAACCCTGAAATTGGTTCTGCAGCTGTAGGAATCCAGCAATACCCTCAACAATGTTAATAACTTCCAAGTATTATTGCCTCCTAGTACTTTTAATATTTTCAGTGCTTCACTATGATCTGTGAGCGAGCTGCAGCATGGCATGAGCTATTAATTTGGCTAAACTGTTTAGAAGTAGATGCTAGCAGAATTCTAAGCATTTTGACAGAGGAACTCTTTCACTTTACTTGACCAGTCACACATGGAGAGGAACAGAAACAGAAAAGGAGGGGAAGGGGCAGAGGATGGACGTACCGCCAAAATCCGGCCGGAGACGGATGTCATACCCCCTCAACAGTTTGTCCACTGTCGATTTGGCCACAGATATTCCAGATCCAGCAGAATTGCTACGGGCAGACAGTTACAGTTATTAAAAAATAGCACAATGATGAAGGACCATAATTGTTCATTATAGATAGCTTTGGACATATTTACACTTTTTGGAGAAAACCTCAACCTGTGAGCAGGGGGGGAAACATACTTCTACTTTGTTACTGTACTTGAGTGATATAATACTCAAATATTACTGAAATTAAATACTTGAATAGTCTTACACAAGTAAGTTTCCGAGAGAAAAGAAAATTACTTTTTACGTCTTACGGTTTCATTTTATCCTTCAAAGTGCTTGTACACTTTGTGTGTGTATATATGTGTGTGTGTATATACATACACACACACACACCCACACACACACACACACACACATATATATATATATATATATATATTCCCCCATATTTTTATCCTATTCTATTTTTTTTAATAAGATGTCTTTGCTGGAGTTACTGATTTATATTTATATTTCCTTAGCCTCCAAAGTAAAATGTTAAAATTCACCATCAAAACTAAAGAAGTATGTTGAATTAAGCTAAATTTAATTTTGTGAAATTAGCTAGTCCCGTTTTTGTAATTCAGCTCAGTAAATTAACTAGCTAGTTAAGTATTTTACATTAGCTTGTTGAATTAGCTAGCTAGTTAGGTTTTGTAAATTGGCTTGTTAAATTAGCTATTCCAGAAAGCTTTTTAAACATTAGCTAACCAGGAAGCCAAAATCTAGGTCTGTATGAGTTAGCAGGATATTTTCCTTATGATGGGTTTCTAGCTCAGCTCTTGTTCATCAGTTAAAAATATTTGCATTTCATTCTTGAATACTTGAGAGTGTTTGAATGTACATACTCGACTCCACACTTCTACTTTTAATCGAGTACAGTTTTGACACAGCACCCGTACTTTTACTTCCAAGTACAGTTTCTTGGTACTTTTTCCACCCCTGCCTGTCAGGATGAGATTTCATAAACATGCAGTAATATTCATCACTTTCATGCAATGATATCATCAGTAATATCAGTGACAATCTGAGGCATAAATTATATGACTGACACTCGAATAGAATAATGTAGCCTACATTTCACCAGTCATCAAAGCTGTATCAGAGCGTACTACAAGACGATGACAATGTCTATAACATCTTGTGCAACATAATCTTGTGTAAAGCTTGTGTGAGCTCATTTGCTCAGCTTTTGGCATGATTGAGGACATATTCATCTGTAAGGAGCTTGAAAACCAACACTGCAACATGGCCTCATATTTAGTGCAGTTTTACACCAAAAAAAAAAAAAAAAGGGGGATATTATTTTAAATGAGGGCTGGTAGCTTGAAAATTGATTCTGATGTGATATAGTTACAGTTTGGTGAATGGTGAAAGTCCAAACAGCAACGCTGCCAAGCAAATGTTAAGCCACAGAATATATATCCAGTCATGATTTCATGCCTAATACGATCAGGGATATGCAGCACCACAGATTCAGTCGATTCATTCTGGAAATCCATTGCGTGTAAAGCTATGAGACCAAACGTCAACAGCAGAAGATGCTCAGTTTGGGGCCTGTGCTGTCTAAACGACGGAGATGTTCAGGCGTTAATAACCATATGGAGTTATGCAGTCCACTTGTTAGCATCTCCATCCTTTCTGACAAATAATGCATGATTATTGATTAGCTGCTTATCATGTATGCTTACAGGTGGCACAGATATCAGTACCACTACACAGAGCCAGGTGAGCATCCAAACAGCACAAAAGAAGAAAACTTCTGATCTACTGTTTTTTTTTTCTTCTTCTAACTTTCATTAAACGAGCCATGACCTGTACTAATAATCAGAAGGCATGATTGTAGTGTAGGGGTGGGGGTGGACTGAGATATAAACGCATTGATCAGATATGTCTGCGGCAAAATGATAGCTATAGCTCTTTAGATTTAAGAGAGAGGGGGAAAAAAAACGTCTTGTGCATTTAGACGCACGTTCACGTCAAAGGCTGGATGGAGACTGCGCTAGTCTCAGTGTCACGTCTCTCTAGGCCGAGCAGACGTGTGTGTACACTGAGAATACGTGTGGGCACATACGTGAATAAAACACATACACACATAAAATGATTTCAAAAAAAAAAAAAAAAAATTATATGGTGCCACTGTTATCGATAATGTACGCGTCTGGAGACGGACACGCGCATGTTGCCCGCGCACTCACTGACACACACACACACACACACACACACACCTCAAGTATTTATGCCATTGGATGGACAAGTATTCACTACACAGTGGCCCCTATCAGTGAATGATCAGCGATGGCCAATAGCAATAAGCAGCCTTGCGCAATTCATCCAAAACCCTGCGCTTTCACAAAAATCTCACATCTTCTGTTTTCCTTACCATTGTACAAAGCAGACAGACGACAACACTGTCAGAGCAGAGACAATTCCACATATTTTTTCTTGGTGAGGACCCAACATTTCCACAAATCCGTTTGTATATATGTACACCTTCAGTAATCCAAGCGCCTGTGGTCCAAAACGAGAAGAGAGAAGAAAAAAAAATCCAACACAGGGAACGGAAAGGGGAATAAAACGGGCCAAATCAATCGCTCAGATCAGACCCACTGGATCACATGTGTGTGATTGCTCAAAAAAAAAAAAAAAAAAAAAAAAAAAAAAAAGCAGAGAAGTGGGGTATTTAAAAAGCTCGTATTCGGTCCCAAAGTGTTTTCCCCGGTTATGGAAATCCGTACAGGTCACAGAGCCGCTCGACCAACAGCACATCACACACCATGATTACATCTGACTTGAATTCAGAAGTAACGAGAAAAGGTCTTCCTAAGCCGAAGAACAGCGAAAAATAAAAAGAAAGGAAAAACGAAAGAATGAAAGAAAAGTGGCGTCTTCTGGTCACTCAGATGAATGAAATCCCGGTCCGAATCTGCGGACGAGCCATGGTTCCGGTGATGTGCTCCACACTGTGAGGCTTCAAGGATGGTGTCTTTTCCTCCCTCAGCTCTGAAAGATGTTGGAGATTTAGGGGGTGCGGTGGAGAAAAACAAACAAACAAACAAACAAACAAACAAAAAACCCACGGAAATGTACAGCAGCGTCTCCGCGTAATGGCTGCTGGAGGGACGAGGCTGGTTTCTGCGCGTGCGAGAGCGACTGCTGGAGAGAAGAAAAACAATATGCACATGAAAAAATCGGTGATGCGGACGTCAGAGCGTGTAGTAGTCTATGGTTACCCCCTTTTATGAAGTTGAAGAAAGCAAACGCTTGTAGAGGGAAGAAAAAAAGCGTCTTATGTAGTGGATGAGAATTTTTTTTAAAAAAAAGCGTAAACTAGTCCAGGTTGGCGTCCTGCTGGAAGCGCGGAGCGACGCCGGTCCTCGGGGCGTTATGTGTGTGCTGAGGAGCCCAGCATGCTCGGGGAGAAACGGCGGCCGACACACGATGACACACTTCAGCTTGAAGAACGCCTCCACGAGCCGACATGGAGAGAGAGAGAAAGAAAAAAAAAAAGAAAAAGAAAGGAAATCAAGAGCGGAAAATAGTGCCCAGGCTGACGCTGAGGTGGCTGGCTTGGAGAAAAATCGACATTGTGTTGTTGTGTTTTGTTTTGTGTGTGTGTGTGTGTGTTTGTCTCGGTGTGATCAGTGAGAAGGACTGTAAGGTTTGTCAGAAAAAGAAAGAAATAAAAAGCGAAAGATGGAAAGCAGTTTATGCGCGCGCTGTATCACTGGGGAATGATGGTGTGCGCGCGCTGCTCGAGTCACCCTGCAGCCCATTAAAATGCGCCGGGTGTATCCTGGAGAGCTTTTACACCGGCCACATCTTTCAACACAAGGACACACCATGCACATACAAGCAGGAGAAGGCGGATATGTTTCCAGCCTGAGTGCGTGCCAGCCTGTTAGATTCACACAGTCAGACTTTAAAGCAGCACATGATCAACAATAATGTTCAGGGCGATTTGGTAAATTCATTTCATTAAAAAAAAAAAAAAAAATTATCAAATGCAAACGCAGAGATAAGAAGTGAGTGTTTGTTTTTTGTTTTTTGTTTTTTTTATTTTTTCTTTCAGCATAAGATGAGGGTTTCTGCAGAGATCTCTGTGCCGTCCAGTTGCTAGGCAACGCTGCGACCGCTGATGCAGAAGGCCTCGGCACATTTTACAGCAGCTAAAGCAGGACAGCGGGGCCAAATGGCGAATGCATGTTTGCAACATTTTCTCCCTTCTCAAAGCTTCTTCGATGTTCTTGCTCTGGTGCCGCTCCGCCGGTCCTGGAGCTTTCTCAATCGCAGACATCCATCAGTGCTTCAGCTGAGCTTTATGAGATTATTTGCTTTTATTATAAGCCACATCTGCTTGTTCAAAGCCAGTGACCATACATGATTTGTTTACTGTCTTGTAAAGCACTAGTGAGCCTCGGTGTAGTATGGAGTGTCATGTATGAACACCCAGGTGAAGACCATTAAGTGCACCAAAGCAGTAAAACCATTAGAGAGCCATCTTTTATCAGTGTCAGTCACAACTACTTCCTTTCATAATTAACCCATTTCTACATCTTAAATTCATTCGTTCATTCATTCATCTTCAGGAACGGCTTTATCCTGGTCCTGGTCTTGGAATATCCCGGGAAGAGTGAGGTGGGAATACAGCCTGGATGGGGCACCAGGCCATCACAGGGCAACCACGCACAAACACATTCACACCTAGGAGCGATTCATCATAGCCAATCCTCCTCCTGGCGTATTTTTCCCACACGGATATGGCGAGAACATGTGAAACTCCTGACAGACAAGGTTACTCGAACCGATTTCCCCAGAGCTCTGAGGTGACCATGCTACTCTCTGGCCAGTCATTCTTATTATTAGTGACTCAAAAATCTCAGAGGAGTTTAGTGGAATAAGCTAAAAGTGCTATGCTATTGATTAGAGATTAAGACACAGCTTCTTGCTCAGTACCAAGGAAAGCTTGGTGTGGTCAGGACTGCAGAGAGCAATTATTCTAAAATGTCTGTTCAGCACACAGGACAGTGGTAACTCAAAGTTTGTTCACGCATTCCCATGCAGCCATGTCATCAGCTGGTTGCTCACATTCCCACAGATCTGAGCTCATGTTTTCAATAATACTGTAATCCTCAAATTACGATATTACAGCAAGAGCATAATCAGGACAGAATAGCCCAGGATCGTCGATGAGTTTACATAAGGTCCTGTTCAGGTGTTACTGAGGAGCTGGCACACTTCATTAAACTCTCTCCTTCCCCTTTAACACATGCTCCGTATATAATAATGTGAGGCTGATAAATGTTTTGGGAATTCTGTGCATCATTGAGCCAAGTGGACATGACAGATTGCAGCACATATAGGAAAAAGTATTAAACAACCGATCCATAGCGAATGTCAGTGCACTGTCAGTTGTGTCGATAGCGTGCTTAGGTCTTAATCAGTCGGACGTCCTGTTTTCAGTACATTATATTCTGCTCAGGCCACAAGAGCAGCATTCTGCCTATGGTTAAACACACTTTATACCGCCGTGCTGTTGAATTCTCAAATCTGATTGGTCAGAATAGTTACAGCTGTATTTCAAATGACAGGTTTACATTAGATTACATTTACGCTATTGTTTCTATAGTAACAGCTCATTCACAGGGTCTTGTATGGTGGATGCCCCACATAATCTTTCATTTGTTGTTAAGCAAACAGATTAAAAAACCGTGTTGTTACTTAATAATGAAAATGTATACTCGTTGATGTGCTGAAGTTTTCTGTTAGCAGATATTTACTAACATTTAAACAAGGAGTCTAAAGTGTAAGCGCTTTGTAATAATCACAAAGTTTTCCACCACAAGGAGTCTTTCCAGTTTCTAACTAGTAACATAAACTGTATTTTTTTGTCGTATTAATGTCAAGAGAGAGAGAAAAAGAGAGCCTGGTGAGACAATGATGGAGTTTTTGTGGTTTTGCCTTTATACACCACCACAATGGATTTGAAATAAAAACAATCAAGATGTGATGGAAGTGTAGACTTTCGGTTTTATTTTAAGAGGTTCCACAAAAATATGGCATTTACCATTTAGGAATTACAGCCATTTTCAACAAAGTACCTCCATTTTCAGGGGCTCAAAGGTATTTGGACAAAGTGAAATAATTGTAAATATAACCATAATTTTAATACTTGGATGAAAATCCTTTGCAGTCAATGACGGCCTGAAGTCTGGAGTGTAGTGTATAACTCCGTCATTGTCCAAGTACTTCTGGACCTGACTATAAGTGAGAACAGGGTAAAAAGCATGATGTGTCATTCTTTAATAAATAAAAATGTGTAATTGTTGGCAAATTGCTGTGGTATAAGAGGAATAACACACTTCGAGATGTGCTCTTATAGTAAAATAATCCACTCCGGGATTTTAATGATCCTCTGCTTCGTGTCATGCCTCATCAAGGCACCCTGCTGTGGATTATTTTCCTATAACTGCACACCCCATCCTGTTTTATTCCTTACGCATACATGCCCAGTGAGATGAAATTCTATCAGCCACTGTGACTGCACTTGGTTGTATTTACACAGTGACTAATAGACAAGGGATGTGTACAGTATATAGAACTAATTCCATGCAAAATCATTAAAAAAAAACATGTAGCAAAGAGTTGCCTAAGGAAATTAAATAATAATAAGGAAATTGTGAGTGACCATCAGAAATAGATAGCTGTCTAATTGTTGATTAGTTTTATCCATATGGTAGCCTTGAAGGGTTGAGTACTCAGTGTTTGAGAAAAGGGAAATGGTGCTTAAACTGGATGAGAGGAAATTACGGTTTGATAAATAACTTCAACTAATCTGTTACAGCTGAAATATGACAGTATAATTCTGCGCAACTAAAAACATCAACATCAACACCTGACTTAGCGAGGCTATTTGGGGCGAAGCATGAGAATGCTTTAAGGAAGATGCTGAAAAGATAAAGGAAGCCTATTCCAAAATTAGAACTGCTTTCCTCTTTTGATATCACAGAGTCTTTCTACTGGATAGCTCCACATAGAAACCTCTGGTCCTAATGGTTCCTGGTCCAAATCCACTCTGCACTTCCTGCCAATTATCACTTGATGAGTACACTGTATATATACACACTATTTGACTGTTTTTTCCCCTGTTTTCTTTTTATCTGTCTACCTACACCATACAGCCAGAAGCATGTGAATGCCTGATCATCACACCCATATACGCTTATTGAACGTCTCGTTCCAGATTTATTCCTCTTCGCTGTTATAATGAGCTCCACTCTTCTGGGAAGCTTTCCACTAGATGTTGGAGCGAGGCCGTGGGGATTTGTGTTCATTCAGCTACAAGAGCATTAGTGAGATCAGGCTCTGATGTCGGGTAAGGAGTCTCCAGTTCCAGTTCATCCCAAAGGTGTTCAGTAGGGTTGAGGTCAGGGCTCTGTGCAGGACACTCGAGTTCTTCCACTCCAACCTTCACACACCATGTCTTCATGGAGCTCGCTTTGTGCACAGGGGCATCGTCATGCTGGAGCAGGTTTGAGCCTCTTAGTTCCAGTGAAGGGAAACTGTAAAGCTACAGCACACAGAGACGCTCTATACAATCGTGTGCTTCAGACTTTGCAGTAACAGTTCGGAGAAGAACCACGTACGGGTGTGATGGTCAAGTGTCAACCTACTTTGGCCATAGATTGTATCTATGTATTGCCTATAAGAAAAGGGTAGAAAGTAACAAACTACATGTATTGAGCACTTGAATACATGTTCACTGTAACGGTAGTTTTTTTTGAGTATAATTAATTATATCGGCATTTCACGGCTCAACATCCAACATCCAATCCAGACTAGCACTAGACAGATGTTTTGATGTTTTACAGTATGAAAGCTCTGTATTAAACTTATGATGTCACATCAATGTTCTGTAGCGATCGCCTGTTGTGTTAAATATACCTAAGTGCTGCTACAGCCTGTAGGTAACACTCAGGATAATGTGTAAGGGGTGACTTTGCTAAAAAATAATAATAATAATAATAAATTATGACGAGTTAGCTAGCTCATGTTACATTTACTTATATATAGTTGATAATGGAGGCGGTGTTCACTTCAGCATAGCTTGCATAATTCGCAAATGCGATCCTCAGGTATACTAAATTTTCAGATTAGTAGTAAAAAAAAAAAGTCATTGGTAAAGTAATTACTCAAGTGGTTTTTAACCAGATGACTTATTTACGCTTACTTGAGTCATTTTCTTGATCACTACTTTTACTTTTACTCAAGTCCATGTGTTTTGTACTTTTTCCAGCACTGCTGTTAGAATGCCAGTTAATGAGTAATAATAATAATAATAATACTAATAATAATAATAATAATGGTAATAAAAATAAACAATGCAGCATCTGCACCCGGCCAACCAGAGTACTGTATATTACACCGAAATAAAAATAAAAGTGTTGTGTACAAAAACTCGGTCAGAGATACCGTTTATATCTCGTGGTAAATATCTAGATGTTCCTTCACCTTCAACTTTGACACACCTGGGAGGAAAAATGGATGAACTTGTCTTTCAAATGGATGGTGTGAAGAAAGAAGGTCTTTGAATTACTACTCTGTACCAGACCTCTTCCTCACACTACGTACGACCTCGTACTGTCCGTGAGAGGCATCTTTATAGTCATCTCATTACTTTAATGTGCTTTACTGTGAGCGCTCGGCTGTCCAGTCACAATTAGCCACCTTAATGAATTAGAATGGCAGTTATGATAGTGATGAATACGGCATGAAATAAAGATTGTACTATTCATTTGGCTGAACCATTTTTGGAAGGTTAAAAGGGGAAAACAGAAAAAGGTGCCAATTTTTCTTGGGTTTGTTTGTTTGTTTGTTTTTTTTCGATCGTGGTACAGTCTCCAAAAATGTATTAAACTCCAAACTGTATTATCAGATATTTTAAGCTGGAGGATATAGAAAAATAAAACAGAACATTACATTCTTAAACTGTGAAATATAAGGGTTTTTCACTTTTCTGGTGCAATATTATCCATATAGCTAAGCAATAATAAAAAAAAAAGAGGAGCCATTTAAATTTTCTGAAACCTTAAAGCCATCAAGAGGTTAAAATTCTACAATTCCTATGCTGACTTGTAGAAAAACACCAAGCGTATGCTTTTAGAAGTGCTAAGCTATGTTTTCTTGTTCATTGCCAGCAAATTCTCTTATTGGAAATGCCACTCATTCCTGTTAGAGAAAGCTAATTAAGTTTTTTTTTTTTTTTTTTTTTGTTTTTTTTTTTCACCTTCCCTTTGGGCTTTCCTGCTTGATATATTGCTTTATGTGTAGGAACGTAGGGCTGATTTCTTGCTGTGGAGATGTGGAACAATTCTCCGTGGATTGCAATAATGCTTTAACGTCTCACACAATGTACCGCTCAGCGTGGGTTTCTTTAAATTACTATTTTCACATTCACTGTTGTCTTCGGTTAAAAATATGCTGACCCTTTAGAACCATGGTTCTCAAAGTGGGGTCCGTGAAGCAGAGCCAAGGGGGTCCGTGATTTTATATATTTGTTACCCACCATTAGCAAAGTTATTATGCCTATAAATATATATATATATGCCTATAATGGAATCTGAAATGCTTCTGTAATGACAAAGTAAGGACAGTGTATGGCACTGACACACATAGATAACACAGTGATTCAAAATTGGATAAAGGGTCAATACGGTTTTGTCAGCATAGTAATTTCAGATTATTTACTAAATCATTACACTTTAATCAATACGGTAGTTTATTATAGTGATTAGTAAGTATTGAAGAACTACTATGGTAACACTTAATTACTTACTGCTTAGTTAGTAGGTACTAAAGCATTAATTAAAGTTTTCATATCTACAACTCTTCCTGAAACCCTTGAAGGTGAGTGTGTGTTGTGGAAATGTGTGTGGAGTGTGTGTTATGAAGGCTGAATGTTTCCTGGACACACTGATGGACAATCTGTCCAGACACATTCTCAGACATGTCCCCTGAGTCCAGTTTTAGCAGTCGTCTCCCAGTGAAGCGCTATGCTTCCTTCCTGATGTCCAGTCAGACACACTATGACTCACCACCTCATGGTCACCTGACCAGGGCCTTGTGTGCTAATTGGCTGCTATGCTGAGAACACAAGAAGCCCTAGAGGTATAGGTATTCTTTGTTCCTGCACAAAAAACATGTAAACAATCACATCCAGCCCCCCAACCACACATATTGCGTAAGACACGAGCATTACTGGGTCACTTTGTCTTATTTGGTATAAATAGTATTACGTGCTTGATGCATAGCTGGCTTTGAAACCTTTTTTACCCCTCACAAAAACCTAAAACCTAAAATATCACCACGCAGATGTCTGAGCTTTTAAAAACATATCTTTAATGGATGTATCTTTAATGGATGTGTGTGTGTGTGTGTGTGTGGCATATTTACAACATATTTTCAGCAAATGGCTCCCTAGTATTACAGGAAAGTATGTCTTCATGTGATTAAAAAAAAAAGAAAGATTTTGGACTGCCGAAGTCGGTTTCACTTGAGGAAAAGCCACAAGGTAACCACAAATCACTACAATCACTTGCTTTTCAAAGCAAGATGATGGTATACAACAGCTGATTTTTGCTTCTAATATAATTTACTCTACTTGGTTGTCCCAAAACCAATACAAGCCTCTTAAATGGGTAGAGCAGGTCATAAAAAGATCCAGAAGGCCAAAACTTGTATTGTAGGCATCATCTTGATGGTATTTTTTTTATATTTAACCCAGAGTATTTGAGGATGCATTAAAAATAATATTGACTTCACAATTCCAGGAGTTACAGATGGCAGGAGAGCTGTTGTCTTACTCCAGTTTTTGACACACCACACATATTTCCTGTTGGCAGCATGATTTCTGTCGCTCCTTTCTTTCTCATGAAGAGATTATAACACTGTTAAGATGCACAAACAAAGCAAAGCAAAACAAAAACAACCAAAACCCTTTCCTGAGCCCCAGGGAAGGGCAACATGTGTGTGTGTGTGTGTGTGTGAAAGAGAGAGACAGACAGACAGACAGACAGATAGAGATAGAGAGAGAGAGAGAGAGGACGGCAGGATGTGGAAATCAATGGTTGTAAAATTGATGAATGCTCAGTACCTTCATTCCACCATCTTGCTGATGACACACAGTCACAAGGCCAGATGTGGTGTTGGGCTGCTGTTTTGGTAAACAGATGTGAGATTGTGAAAACTAAGTTTGATGTGGATATTCTATCCCAAGCGAGGTTTTCTTTTTGTTGTTTTTTTTTTGTATTGTTTCAACGGCAAGCCTGAGGACACACAGCCTTGGGCAGCTATATGGTTTTCCAATAAATTGAATGAAAAAAGATTTAGTAATTGTACAGGTGAAAGAAATATAAATGAAACAACTTCAGCTGTCACTTCAACTAAAAAATTCTTAGGAATTATAAGAAGTGAACGTAATGTATTTCTGTATTTCTGTCTGTATTCTTAAGAATGATACTACAGGCATTGGTAGGTCCTCCCACTCCTATAGCTGTTTTTATTTTGCCAATTTTTCTCCCTAATTTGTTTGTTGGCCAATTCCCGCACACCATACGGCTCTCCCCATCATACCCCGGCTACCAATTGGTGTAGGATGAAGGCTAACATGTGCGTCCTTCGTCCATTACAGGGTGGTGTAACACACACGTTATCCACCCTCTTCCACATACATGATCTCACAGACGCTCAGGATTGGCTAGTGTCACGGTGATTGACAGGGGAGGGAGAGCACGCCCAATTTGCTCTCTAGACTCCCGACCACGGTTGTCTGCGAAGAATATAACAAATGAAGGAGTAGCATCTGAAATACACTCTTACTGTATTCACATTCCCTCTTCATCATATAAGAAACACAACTCACAACTCGAATCTGATCCAATCCTATTTCTATCTACGGTATTATAATATTTTATACAGCTATGTAATTTATCTAAATTAATTCAATACTGCATATCTTTCTGTAATACATCTGTTAATTGAATTAATGTCTGTTCATGTTTAGTGTTTATTTTATTCATTATTGTTTTTCTTTTATTGTTTGTCTGTATAAAACCTTTATATTATTTTGCTTTGGCAACATTTTTAAAACAGCCATGTTAATAAGGCACACTGTGGACTGCAATGAACTGAACTGTGGCATCATCAGTATTCAAAATCACGATCTCTTGACTTACTTTCCATGAATTTACAATCACTGACCATTAATATAATGTACAGTACATGAAGGCAGGGAATATAATAATAAAAAGACATTGTATCCATACCACTACTACTCTTACTGGAGATTTCTTGTAGTATCTATCTCCGTGTCTAGTTATCACCCTTCTGTCTCTCTTGCTTGTGTTCACGCGTTGTATCAGCCTGTTACTCACACCTGAACATAATCAGCAGGCTGCAAATCAATAGCTCACATGTCTAACACATTTCAACCCGTGCATCCTGATGTGACAGCTCGGTGTCATTGAGATTCAGCCAAGAGCAAGCGTGTATTCTTTAACCTTGAAGAAGAGAGGTCACAGGGACGTGTAGGTCTATAGCTCCATACACCGTTACTTTAAAAAGAAAATGCTGAATGTCTATAAAATGCACGGGTCACTCAGACATGATAGGCTGTAATGGTTAATAGCGGTTTGCACCATTTAAGAGCAAACCCAAGATTTCTGGGCATGAGATAGTCGTCCATCTCAGAGCCTAAATTTGGGTTTTGTATTGCGGATACTTGCATTTATGTTTTCACTTCGCAATAGAGCTTTTTCCCTTCTTTTTCTTTTAGTGAGGAGGATTTCCCCCTGCTTATATTAATAACGTTTTAATACGTTATCGTTTCTTTAGTACAGCTCATTCAGACAAATACAAAAGACGCTCCACATAAGCTAAAGCTTATAATAAAAGGATTTAAAAAAAAATGTGTTGCTGTTTATCAAAGAAAACGTGCAATCATTGGACTGGTAGAGCGTTCTGCTAGATGTTTAGCTAACATTTATGGAAGGAGTCTCCACTGTCAGTCACTGTGTTTCACAACATGGGAGACTCTTCAGGACAGAGGAGTTTACACTTTGCTGTTTCTCAGTAACATGACATGCTGCTTTTTTTTGTCTTTTGTATTAACTTCAACAGAGAGAAAAAAGAGAGACTGGGGAGGGGACGACTGTTTATAGCTGCTATAACATAAGTGAGAACAGGAACGAACTTGTCTTATGGACGTCACGCAACGTTAAATGTAACTATAAACAGTTAAAAAGCACAACGTTTCACTGGCATCATTAGCAAACCGTGTGGCTCAAGAGGAGTAAAAGACTTTAGGTGGTGCTGTTATATGAAAATAATCCACTTCGGAGTGGAAATGCTTCAGCCTGGTGTGCAGCGTGGATGATTTTCCTACAACAGCATGTTAATACTTAATATATAGTGCAATATATCTCCAATCAATGCCCAGTAGAAAGGATGGTTAGGTGTGCATAGTGCATGATTGTGTATTGATATCACAGATGTTGAGTGTATTGCTGTATTATTGGAGGCGATTGCTTTGTGTCCAATCTACAGAAATAAATTTCTTTCTTTCTGTCTTACTCTGCCTTGTACACCAGCTTCATATAACAACGGCTATATTTTAAGAGAAAGGCAAAGTAGTTTGATCTATCACCTGCGACTGTGATCATGATGCTGCAATTCTCCCTCTTTTTCATTTCAGATGCTTCTCCTTCATTTCTTATGTACTGGGGCCGTAAAACTCCACCATTCCAGATGAGATTTTCTCATAAATGAGCTGGTTGAATGAATTAAAGGAGTTGCTAATTGACCTCCCTCTTCATCTACACTCACACACACACACACACACACACACACACACACACACACACACACAAAGGAAAACCATCCTTTGGGCTATGACTCCATCACACACACACATCTCTCTCTCTCTCTCTCTCTCTCTCTCTCGGAATACCAGTAATGTGGTTGAACTAGGCTGTCTGATATTAACACACTGACAACAAAACACCTTCTGTCTTACACACAGGAGGTTAATTCACATCATAGCATTATCGAACCACTCTCAGCAAGATGTCATTTTATGTGGTTTAATTTCGTTTGTATCAGTATGCATTAGAAGCTACTGGAATGTGTGCTGTTTGAAGAAGGAACAGCTGGCTGTAAATAGCAGGAGAGCTGTTTTGCTTTGTCTGTATGCAAAGACTATGTGGGCAAAAGGAAACCATCCCGGAAAGGGTTAACGAATCCTTCTAAGAGATAGATATTGCCATGGAAACAGCTGCGTGACTGCTTGCAGCTTGTATTTGGTACTCCCGAGGAAGAGGGGGAGAGAGAGAGAGAGAGAGAGAGAGAGAGAGAGAAGAAGGAGAGACAAAACAATAGAGCGAGAGCTATTTTAAAATTCTGAGAGCACTAACTGAAGTGTTTAAGAATTAGGATAGTGAAAAAAAACACCAGATATCGTGAAAGACACTTCAGTCAGATAGCCAGATGTATGTAATCTGTGCACCATACCCAACGCCCCCCCCCCCACCACCACCCACCACCACCCATCCCCGCTTTGTAAGATGAACCGGAGGTATACCCATCACATGTGTTAACAAGAAGAGGTCTAGGCTGCATAAAGAACCAACTCTGTCGGCATCCAATCAGAATCTGATGCTGCTATATGGGACATAAATAAAATAATTTAAATAAATAAATAAATAGAAACAGGAGAAAATATGAATATGAATCTGTAAATAAATGAAATACTGGGTGATGTAGCAGATGTGAAGGATGGTGCCTGTGAGCAAGAGGAGAGACAGAGAAAAAGGGAAACAAGACAGAAAGAAGAGGGAGGGTGAGATTGGGAAGCAGATCTACTCAGAATGGGAAAGATCCTGAGAGAGACACATACAGGGAGGGAGAGAGAGAGAGAGAGAGAGAGAGAGAGAGAGGAATAACCATCACTGAGGGCTGTAATGACGTGGAAAAAGAGGGGCACACAGAGAATCCCCCCTCTCTCCTGCGCTCCTATTCCCTTTTCTTCCTCTTTCTCACCTTCATCCACCTCATTTCTGAAATATTTTGGTGTTTTTTTTATGTAATCCTTTTTTTTAAATTTCTTCTTAAAATTGAACACTAACGCCTCTTTCTTATGTGCACTGGCTTTTCTGATCATGCCTTTCAAGCAATGGCCATTAGAGTTGAAAGCTACAGAACACTAAATGTATGTTCAGACGTATTTAAAAGATCTTAGATCCACCAGGACCGTTCTGTTGGAAATAAGGAAAGGTATCTAGTGTATCATCATCTGATCTTTTTCCAGTCTTAATCTGTCCAGTTGTTCTTGGCTGTCTTCCTGTTATTGGCTGACAGGAGTGGAAGCTGGATTGGTCTTCTGCTGTTGTAGCTCATCTGCCTCAAGGTTTGACGTGTTGTGAGATGCTTTTCTGCTCACCATGGTTGTAAAGGGTGGTTTTTGAGTTACCGTAGCCTTCCTGTCAGCTCTTCCAGACCTCTCTCACCTTTCTGAGCTTTGTTTGTTTGTTTGTTTGTTTGTTTGTTTGTTTTTCACTCCAATCTGCGTAAATTCTAGAGACTGTTGTGCGTGAAATTGCCAGGAGATCGGTTTTCAGTTTTGTGATATATTTAAACTAGCCTGCTAACCGTTGCCACCATTCGACGATCAAAGTCACTGAGATCACTGAGATTTCTCTCTCATTCTGATGTTTGGTGTGAACATTAACTGAAACGTGTATCTGCATGATTTTATGCATTGCACTTCCGAAACATGATGATGTAATAATAAAATGTATTTTATCTTTAGAGCTTCTCGGATCTTGTCTACAGCCATGAGAACATGAGAATGCAATATATGTATATGTATGTGTATGTATATGTATGTATTCTGGAAAGCAACATACTGTCCATGTGTGTCAGGAATCTTATGGGCCAAGCCACACGTCTTGTTATCCGTCATACATCATTGCCTGACATATGCGCTCTCCTCGCTGGATCAGCTCCAGCGGGACACGTCTCATTCAGAATCAATTAAAGGGCCAACGTGATATTCACTCACAACTTCATTTTCACCCATTGGCACACTGTTAAGAGAGTCAATGGAGGCGTGTTTTGAGAGAGCGCCCACATCGATTGCAATCATCCAAGAAATGTCACCGCTTTACCCATGATGAGTCCGCTAGTGACTCTGAAGAACAGGAGTCAGCGGTCTGTGAAATGCCCCCTCCGTCTCTATTTCGAGGTCTATCAGATGACGCTAATTGGAAAGTCTACACTGTAAAAAAAATTCATAGGAGGAAATAAATAAAAGAAATGGTTTTACAGTAATACAATTACATTGCAAATCAGTTAATTACAATTACCATTTCAATTCACAATTATTTAACAAAACTGTATAATTTAGCTTTAAATGGTGATATTAGGCTTTTTTTTTTTAATTTGAGAATCATAAACAATCACTCATAATCATACATTGTACATTATAGTAATTTGAAGAATGTTAATTTGATGGAAAAATAAAGATAAATAAAAGCCAAGTAAGGATGACCTCATGACCTTATGCTATGATGACAATCGTTCAGACTTATTTTGTAAAAACAAGCTCAGTGGTGCAGAATATTTGTTTCCACAAAGCAGGTTGGTGTTTCTCTCTTTTTATTACTTTGTTGGGACTCATTTTGTCTTAACTAAAGTAACTAGATTTTCTTCTTGTCTAAAGACTAGCTACAATAACATTTTTTTGATAGTTAGTGCTAGCTGGTTAGGTTAATTAAAAGACTCAGTGGAGTCTTGGGAAAGTTCAGAACAATTCACACAAGCGAAATATTAGAAATACTGTCACCTACAGTGCGCCTCAACACAGTCTGTCTGATGGTGCAGATTTTCCCAGTAGCAAGATTATCAAAATATCAAAGGTTTACAGCACTATACTTCCTCAACTCCTCGACGAAACACAAAGTCACGGTCATGAGGTGACGAAATTGCTATTAGTTCTCAGCAAGGAAATGACAGAATGGGAAAGCTCTGCTAGTTCTGAAGGATGAAGTCAAACTGAAAATGCATATATTGGACTATTCCTGGCACAAGGAGTAATATTAGTAATATGAATAATTGGTTTAGTAATGCTTAAAGGGGTCAAGCCAAATTATATGCACGAGAGGCAATGCTGAAGATATACACTCTGTCACAGAGACAAACTAGGCAGTGTAAATGATAAAGAAAAGGCTTCTCAGTCTGATCTTTACACAGCAGTATCTGCGTTTTTCATTTGACATTTTATCCGCACAGAATATGAGCAGGAAATTGGAGCATTTACCACACTCCTGTTTACAAGGATGCTGACGTTGCAAAATGGAAATGCATGGCCATGTTTGTCCCACTTCTCACACACACACACACACACACACACACACGCTGCCGCACAGCTATTGAAACTTTGATTAAGTTTCGTAACTTTCCGATTAGACCAGTAAAATACACGAGCACTTCTAGAGATGAAACACAACAAACTGTGTTGCAGATGCAGTGAAACGTAAAAAATAATATCCTGGCAATATGTAAAGCTACAGTCAGAGGTGTACACTACCGTTCCAAACTGCTGTTTACTACAGTAGTGTGCAGTTTCAGTCAAAGCTAATGAATCTGTTAATGAGGCAGAAGAGGAGGAACTGCCTGAAACTGCCACAGCCACTGATTGAAAACTATTTCTGTCCATCTGTCCACACATTTTATTTTTTTTATTCTGGAAGATCTATTTTAAACAATAATTATCAAACGAAAGCAGGATATTAAGATAATCGGACTGTAGTCATCTAATCTACCGGAATAATTTGATTATTTCATTAAGGCTTTTTTTTAAGGTTACAAGGGATATTTTGTTGTAAAATTGCAGATATAAAAAAATTTTGGACGTGGTTCAGTTACAAAACATTTGTACTAAAAGTGTCGTTTTGTGTGTGTTAGTGTTTTTATTGTTTTAAAGAAGCTTAGATAGTTCTGAAGGATGAAGTCAAACTGAAAAATGTACATATATTGGACTGTTTCTGGCACAAGGAGTAGTATTAGTAGTATTAGTATATGAGTAATTGTTTTCGTAATGCTTAAAGGGGTCGAGCCAAATTCTATGCACAGGAGGCACTGCTGAAGATATACTCTGTCACAGAGACAAACTAGGCAGTGTAAATGGCAAATAGTTTTAGGGAGGCAAATAGTTTTAGGGTTCTATTTTTGAGCCAGGATGTAAGTAAATGTTTTCTTGGTCAGAGATGAATGTAATTCCGCTAGCAAAGGTGCAGTAGCACAACAAACATGTAGGTAGAAAAGTGTTGAACCCACAACCCAAAATTGTTCTTAACCTCGTAAGGCCTGTCCCATTTCTTCAAACCCAGTTATATAAATGTACATTGAATATCACCTCATTTCATCATAAATATGATATGGCATCCAACTACTAACTAAATACGTGGTCCATGAGGACTGGGATGAACTGGAACGCCGACTGCACCCCGGACCTCCTCGACATCCCAACATCAGAGCCTGACCTCACTAATGCTCTTCTAGCTGAATGAACACAAATCCCCACAGCCACGCTCCAAAATCTAGTGGAAGGCCTTCCCAGAAGAGTGGAATGTGCAAATTTAGTATTGATGTGGACATGGTATGGTCCAGTACATTCTGTAAAGAGAACAGTGCATTACGCTATCATTGTCATGACAGTGGAAAAGACATTATCTAAACAGAAAGTAAGTAATTGCTACACATAAGAGGAGCATAAACGATTTCTATATGGCAGCTGTATCAGAGGGGATCTCTCATATGAAGCCATAAATGGTCTTGATACATTCTGTAAGCCATGTGTGTTTATGGAATGGTCATTGTGCCCATTGTGACCATTAGCATGGATGTATATGGATCATAGGCAGACGGTGTCCTGCATTCACTACTAGGTCACAAGACAACGGAGTCCCAGTCTCTCTCTCTCTCTCTCTCTCTCTCTCTCATTGCATCTCTCTCATAGCATCTGCATCTAGTGTGAGCATGGCTATATTTAGAGAGGTTAGTCAGTGATGACATGCTTTCCACATTTCTCCACAGGCGTTATGGAGGGCGGGAGGACTGGAAGAAAAACGGGGAAAAGGAAGGGAGGAGGGGAAAGTGGTGACAGACTGGCAACCCAATGGAATAATCTCTGTCTTTTCCATATGATTCACTTCTTTCTTTATATTTGTTGGGTAAATGTATCACTATGATGTAACCCATACTGAAACATTATATATCACTTGATATACTACATACACCCAATTTATTAGGAACACACACCTGTTCATTCATTCAATTATCCAATTAGCCAATCATGTGAGAGAGGTCAAAGGAGAATGGCCGGAGTTGGCAGGAAGGCTATGGTAACTCAAATAACCACTGCTTACAATGGTGCTGAGCTGAAAAGCACTTCACAACATGTCAAACCTTGAGGCGGATGAGCTACAAAAGCAGAAGACCACATCGGGTTCCACTCCTGTCAGCCAGGAACAGGAATCTGAGGCTACAGAGGGCACAAACTCACCCAAACTGGACAGATGAAGATTGGATGATGATACACTAGATAGATTGTTAGATCTAAAATCTTTTAAACACATCTCAAGATGTATTCTTGAAAGTCAAAAAACATCACCTGGTCTTTTTCCTATCTTCAGCTGGCCACGGTTAGTGAACCTGTGCGCACTGCATCCTCTGTCTTTCAGCACCATCATTACACATTGGCTTCAGTGCATTGATTTTATGAAACTTGTAAAATTAGTGTGAAAAATAAAGTTGCCCCTGAAACAGATGCAGCCATGTTGGATGTAGTTTTATTGACGTGTCAAGAACATGCTGTCAGACGCTATTAACCTGCTCATGCAATTACTTATCATGTTAACATAAATTAATAGGAGAGATGAAAAAAGATTATGTGTGAAATGTCTTCACGCGTTCATTCCCCATTTATTATGTAGTGTGTAATCGCAGAATTCGCTGAAATTTTAAGACTGATTTCTAGGAGTGGAGCCAACAACAATCAAGATTTCTGTTTCAGAGTCCTGTTTTATGACCTGAGATACTACAGGTCTCCATGGACTTACTCATTTTGTGTATCTGTCGTCTTTATGGTATTCAAAAAAAAAATAGAAGGAAGGATGTTAATAAATATGCTCTTGGAAGTATGAAAATCTAAAGTTCAAGCGCTGCAGCGTTGTTATTGTTACTCCCGGTCAGCTTGGAGATGTTAAAGAATTCCACTGCCTAGCATGAGTGAGGAGCTAATCTGAGAAGAGCTTCATGACCACAATGCCTTTCCCAAACAAGAGCGTGCACAGAGGACAAAAAACAGAAGGCGATGAGCTTCTCTTCTCTTGACATGTAATTAAACTAGAAACAAAAGAGAGAGGAAGTTGGTAATGTCAGTGCCTACGGAGACCAAAACTGTGTTTTGCTGCATTCATGTCATATCAGAAGTATGACAACTACGATTCTCAGGGAAACTGTGAGTTTACACTGAGTACTGAGTTCACTGACGTTATTGACTCTAGCGAAGACCTCATGGATGAAGGTTAAAGTACTCCTAAAAACACCTTCTTCCTCTTTTTCTCCATCCTACTTTACCCCTTCCCTTCTCCTCTTTCTCCTACATATACTAGCCCTGTTCGAGCTGTAGATTCGAGCTGATTAAATGTTTGTGACACCGGATCCCTAAATCTCACAGAAATAAACGTGAGAGCTGGACGATAAATTGGATTCAGGAATCTGCTGCGCATGACAGCAGATAAATTTGATTTGCTCTCGTTGGATGTTTCACACTGGATGTTTTTCAGTGCTGTTCTTCTTATCCAAGGAATACCTTAATCTATGTTGCTTAGCAATCAAACCTTACTGCTAACAGACTATATTGCATGGTGAAAGAACTGCTTATTGTGAATATTAAATTAATAATAATAAATGATCATGTTGTTTTTGTCGCTCTTTTATAAAAGTGATAAGCCACTCAAGGGCATGATTTTATCACAGGTGATAAAAGGGGGTTTTACTCTGCTTCACTTCGTACCGGCCAACAACACCAATACCTGTGAAAAGCATCAACCGTAACTTATTTAACTTATGGGTTTTTTTGTCACGCTTGCCTGTCAGCGTGAATCAGAAGTGTTACCCAACTTAAGTGTTGTCTTAAGTTTGCAACATATAAACAGGAAGTCTTCTCAATCCTCCCCAGTACTACTATGTTATTAATAATAATTTGGTTGTGAGGTTGTTGGAAAGGTAGAGATTCAGCATCTAGAGTCCTCTGGTGGTCCTTCATCACCAGGATATTGAACATCCTGCCACATTAATCATACTGTTTTTGTGTCCTGGGACACATACCCCCTCCTCACTTAGATCAAATAAAAGCCCAATGATAAATTACTCGTCATATCGTTAGAATAAAAATAGCATGCAGAGAAGGAGGAGGGGCATGGGGACAGTTGTTTGGAGGTGCGCCATGGTTTCGCTGGTATGGGATGATGGGTTGAGTCCATGGGGAATGCTGGATGGGGAAACTGTTTGAGTTTGACATTGAGTTCAGTCCAAGGAAGAGTAGATTTTAAATTACCGACTTCATACGTCCCAAACAACATCATGCACAGGTTCACTTCTTTTATCATGTGCTAGTTTTCCTGTACTGTACATTTTCACTGAAACGAAAAAAAAGTTCTCTGTAAAGTGTCAAGATGCCGTAAACATACATGTACATCAGGAAAATCAACACTAAATCATCATCTATTCTGATATACCAGTGACAGTAGCTTGGAAAATACAGTATATAGTTATAAAAAAGGTCACTGGAGCTCCAGCAGGCAGAACAGTCAGATGGAGAGCTCATAAAGACATTATCCTTTTTATGTTTGTTTTATTTTTTTTGTTACATCATAATGAGCATGATCGCTATGCTAGGCTATAAGTTTACAATGATTTAACCATAGTGCTAAATTTAAAAAAGAGAAAAAAAAGATAACATATTCACACACTTTTCATCGATTGTAATTTATTTTTTTAATGCAGGTGGGAATTAGTGATTTAGTAGATTAATGAATTAGTGAAATTCGCTGCTCTAAACAGTCTGTAAGCCTCTGAAGCAGGATTCTGTGTAATTGTAAAAAGTGTTATGCAGGTCACAGCCATGTTTCTCACAATCTTGCAAACAGAGTTAGCTCTGAATGCTCTGAATGCTATGCTAACAGGCAGTGTAGGGAAAAGTGTACACAACTGCACTGGTTTCAGAAAAATCTTATTAGAAAAATACTTCTGTTTGTGTTTTTACCTACCGTATGACACAAAATGGGATTTTCACAAATATCTCCTGCAAGACTGGATGAAACTTGTTGTTGTTGGTGTTACATTTTTTTTTTCTGATGGACACTGAGGTGATGCACTTGTACCTATATGCATTTGACATGGCACCAATTTGATACCCAGGCCGATATCAGCAAAAAAAAAAATTGTGGATCAGATACCAGAGGAAAAAAGAACAAATTCAATTCTATCCTGTAAAAAATGGAAAAGATTTTTTTTGGAACTGCAAATGTTTACATGTAAAGAGACATGATCGTATTTTTTGTTTAATGAATGATTTTATAAACATGATTTTATTTTTTGTGAAAGTAAATTTAACCGGAAATAAATAAATAAATAAAAAATAAACAGCTGCGGTTTCGTGAAAGTCATGTTTTTTTCTTTGCATTTTGAAGTGAAATGCTTCCAATATAAATATCATTTTTAAATCTTGGTCGTTTTTAAAGAAAAATATATAGAAGACTTTTGATTTGAGCTGAAAGTCAAAGTTTCGTTCTCTTCCGTATCAGTATCAGAAAAGAAAAGATTTTATTGTGCCATCTCTAATGTGCACTTAATGAAAGTTCCAGTTGCATGCGTACATTCAGAGAAAACGCACGTGTTACTGAATTCAGCTCAGTTTTAACTTTTAGACTTCAATGAATACACCAGTTCATCTGAAATAAACGCAGGACCAATATGCACAGATTGCCTAAACCCTGATAAAAAAACTTTATGAATATTGTAAAATTGACACATGGACTCATAAACAATAGAACACGTCAGTATCCTGTCCGCTTTTCAAGGACGACCGAGGGTTCCTGATTTGCAATAAAAAGGTCTGCTTTATTATGATGTACGTGACTCATGCTGTATATTCTTACCAATCAGCAAAGAAACCTCCTGGTGTGTGTGGTGGCGACTTCTATAGCTCTCTGTATGATCAGAATGGAAGTTATATCAGTTGCTGAAAGCTCCTTGATCTGCAGCCTTGTTAAGTCATTACAATAACAATAATAAGGCAAAGCAATGGGGCTGTGGATGATGAATCTGAATGATTTTCTTCAGAAAACAAATAAGCGTGTTATATAATGTATGGCTGTTCTTCATCTTCTTCATCATCATCATCAACATCAACATTTCCACATCCGTTCCTTTTCCTCAGGGCTTGTGTACTGTACTGTACACATCACCATATTAATAACAAAGCATCATGCTATACATAGCGTGTTTACCGCAACATTAAACCATCTAACTGTCTCTCTTAGGGTTGACTGGTGTTGCTGATTTTCCTCCGAGCCCCTGTTAGCTCAAATCAAGTCCCAAGGGAGCATATCACTGCAGTTTATGACCTTCCCTTCCTCCACCACACTTGACTCGACTGACAAATGGCTCGTTAATCAGCTAAAGAGTTCAATGGGGTGTGTATCAGAGCAGCTTTGCGTAAAACAACTAAACTTTTGTATATGTTTATCTTAACTTCCTATTTTAGCGCTTGAGCAAGAAAAGCATCATGAAACCTGAAAAAAAAAAAAAAAACGGTTATAGTAGTTATAGTCTGTTCAGGTATCAGACCCTGATAGCACACGCATACATCAGGACGACGTGCGAAATTGACGTCTCAACAACATCACAGCGTCTCCTTTTGTTAATTGGGAAGATGTCGGGACAACGGCGTTTTTATGATCGTCTGCTACTTTCAGCCATCCTCAAAAATTTCAAACCCGTGAAGACAGCGCTGTGAAGACGGCACTCTCTATATTACGGTGGAGATTTCTTTACTTCATATTGTCGTTGTTTATTACCTCATTATTGATGAGGTTTCCATAGTGGATAATATTTCATTTTTTGATATCTCAATCCAAACTGCATACACTACATAGACATGCTGCAAGTCCAAGGTCTTAAACAGGAATTTTAGTTCATATTTCCGCTAATAATTAATTACAGCTGATAAATTTCACTATTCATTTCATTTCTATTAAAGGTTAGGAAAATAGCATGCTATTACACCACATTGTTTTCTATTAGGAGATTTTTATTTAACATTCATGGAAGGAGTCTCCAGTTTCAGTGCTCTGTAACAGTCAGTCTTCAGGACACTGGAGCTTTTACACTTTTGAGGTTTCTCTGCAACAGGACAAGACTTTTTATCGCCTTATTAACTGCAAGAGAGAGGGTAAAAAAGAGAGAAACTTGTGAGGGAACGGCTCTTTACAGCTGCTATAAAGTAAGTGATACAGCATTACGGTCAATCCTGTGTTATTCCTGTGTTAATGCTAGAAAGTATTAGATAAAATAAACCACCACTTTTATCTACTGAACAAAATGTCAATGCTTTCTAGTCAGAATAGCTGATAGTTTTCCTTCAGAGTTGGTTATGAATTCATCATACTCTCTTTTGTATCTTCACTGCTTTTAAAGTGAAGGTGGTCTACAGCTTGTATATACTGGTCATAAAAGCGGCCAGGTCACTTATCAGGAACATGTGCAAGACCTGGAGTCAAGGGGTCCAAAGCTATCTCATTCCAGGGGAGCGTAAAGTTCTGTATTGAGCTTCTCCACTCCCCTGGAGGTGGCCAAGCTTGATTTATCGACTGTGTGCTAATGCAACTCTGCTGAATTTTTACAGGGAACCCCACGGTTTACAATGTGATACTTTAGATCTATTTATATATTATTACATAGGGGAATGGAGGCACTGCTTTCCCTTTTCTCAGGCTGAGCTGGAAGAATTACTACTGGAATGAGTAGATGTGAACACATACAAGCTTAATTTGTAGGGGTTTTTTTTTGGGGGGGGGGGGGGGTCAGGCTCCTTATTTCTCACGAGGATCATGAACATAATGAATTGTGCTAACATCAGAAGCTTCTAATCCTACATGTACACATCTGATTTGTTCTCTATGCTGCATGTCTTCAAAAATGTGCATTAATTCATGTAATAAAACGGAAGTGCAGCAGTTTTCCCTGCAGGTAAAATGATTATTATTTGCTTGTACATTAAGTAAGAGAAGTTTTTGGTTGAGGTGAAGGAAGGTTTACACAACCATCATGTTGTTATGGCTGTGCGTTTACTCACAAGATTCCTTTAAAAGCTATAAATTCCTCCCTGCTCTTAACAACACCTGATCTGGATTCATCGCTCCGACTCGAGATAGACAATGGATTTTTTGGCTCAGAATGTAAGCCCAAAGATCAAGGTTTTATCAGCTTTCTTGGTTTTGGCATTACCAACCTTTTGACATTGTTTACACTGGCTTGCATGATGAGAAGTAATAGAAATTTAACATGTGCAGACATGCATATATTCTCAAATCAAGCTATTCCCCAAATGAAATAAAAGTATGTTTTGAGCTTACTTTTAAAAAGAAGCACAGAAGAAGCTTCTGTCTGAGATCTGCTGGTTCCAGACCCTCTGCATGATCACCTTCCTGTTTTCGAGGACGTAAAAGTGAGGTGCGGTTTCTGTGCCATGATATTAGGATGATTTGTGTTAGACGTTTACAAGAACACAAATCAGTTAATAAACAAAAGGTAATAATGGGATACAAAGTTTTCATTTTGATTTCTCCTAAAATGTCATTTCATTATTTTTCCCTTCTATCTCAACATTTTCCAGGAATGAGCAAATTAATATTTGCTCTTTTTCACTGCATTTTATAAGTTTCTTTTAGTACTAGAGATGAATTCCAGCGTCTAAATATTTTTGCATAATTTCCATAATGAAAAAAAAGCTCACTAAAGTACATTAAACTTTATTAGCACACTTTAGTGGTCTTGCAGCTGCGGTAATGATTATTTTTCTCCCTACTTTGGTCTTTATTTCCACCCACCAGCCTGCTGCATCATGGGGGGGCGTAACACACTCAGAGGAAAGCGCTATCTGCCCTCTTCCACATACTATAAGCTCACAGGTGGCGATTGGCAAGTCTCACTGTGATTGACAGGGCAGAGAGAATATGCCCCTCCCACCCAGACAACACGGCCAAATTTGCTCTCATATGTTATCTCTTGGAATCCCAGCCATCGTCAGGATTTGACCTTTGAACTTGTGATCTTCTGATCATAGGGCTGTGAGGGCATGATTAATACACTTGTGCTCAAATGTATACAATCATATTTAAATGGTAAAAGAATAATATTAAAGCTCAACTTTAACTGTGCTAGGTTTATTTAACCGTTTTAAATTAAATTTTAATTTAAACTTTAAGCATTATGATTACACTTCTATTGCACTTTCAGTATATTATAAATGTATTAAAAGTTTGGAAGATGTATGATCTCTGGTTTCTGTAACCTTGACCTTAGACACACACCTATAAGTTTAATGCATGCAATTTTAGGTGGTGGTAAAGATCATAAAATTATTCTAGACACAATTAAAGAGGTGTGGTGCCTCCACCTCCACTACAGTTTTACATTTAGAAGCTGTGTGTCCTCTGGTTTCTCTAACCCTAATCCTAAGACCAGCCCAACACCTACTTTTTTTTTGCATGTCCTGGAGCTAAAGTGCACTTAAGGTGTGTTTTACAATTTCGAATAACACGTAGAGAGCTATCATTGGTTATGAAAAAGGGAAATTTCGGGATCATCGACACATGAATTGTACCTAAATGCATTATTACTGTCTTTAAATTTAACACACTCTGCAAAAATTTACTAGAAAACTATTGATTTAAACTAAAGAAATCAAACTAAAATTTAATCAGATGTATATTGTATTTTACAGTTTCATACAAAAGTATACCATAATACAATTTTATTTAAAGTATGATCAAAGTATACATGCCAGCCTTTAAGATTAATCTATTTTTAGCACATTTTAAATTTGTTAGTTTATTTACTGCATACTGTATTTATAGACAGTTTAATATATTTTCAATACAATTGAGTGTATATATCTTTTACTATCTTATACTAACTGTACAGTTATCCCAGAAACATGCGTGCCTTCTGATCACACATTATCAAGTCTAGGTAGAAAAAAAATGTGGTGACGCATCATCAGTGAGATGCAGTGAGAGGTTTGTTTTGGGGGAACTGCAAGTGCACACACACACACACACACACACACACACACACACACACACACACACATGGACATAAATATACATACACATGCTGCATCGATCTCCCATAGAGGTCATACAAAAGCCCTATAATCAGAAGCGCTGTTTGAAGATAACGACAGTCTGTATTTCCTTTTTCCTCTAATAGAAATAAATCATTAGAAATAGCACAATGTAGGCAAAACCAAACATTTCACTCAACACCAAATTTTATGTGTGGGAAGGATCAGTTTCTGTAGGAATTCCCGGTTTCTTGCACTTTTGCTCAAACGTGCACACACCCACGCACACCACATGGCACATATTTCTACCTTCTGTCATGTTTACATCTTGTGAAGACCAGACAGGACCGGTTTTACTTAAATGGAACTAATGAAAGGATATTTCCTGCAGAACAACACTGATGATAAATCATTATATACAGTATATTTCTTCTCAATAGCTTTATTTAGGGCTTAATTTTATGTATGAGGTATAATTTCATAACACTTTTAATTCATTCTTGAAGAAATTAATCATGATGGTAAAAAAAAAAAAAAAAAAAAGCCCATAATTCCTGGAGCTTGGAAGGTGACAAAAAATATTAAAATAAAATTTTGGATATTTGAATTACACAGAGCACACATCACATCAATACAAAATATATTTTTCTATTTTTATAGGAGTTTTTTCTTTATTTTAAACTTGCTAGAGGTAAGAGTTGATGTAAAAACATATATTTTGAAATTATGGATAACAGTAAATAATCAGAACTCTAAATACAAATATTAAAAATACAGATTTTATGTAAATCAGGCTAACGTTTAAACATCCAGGATTACCAAAAGTAGATGCTTGATCAAAAAAAAAAAAAAAAAACAGTAGCTGCTTGATTTTGTGTACAGATTTACAGTAAAACTTTTCAACCAGCTAGCATGTTTCAGGGGTACTTTTCCGGTACTCCTCGATGGAAATCTTTAACGTGTGTCCTGTTCCACAGTTCTAGGACCAAACGCTTCAGACGGATGAGATTGATTTACGTGGGCTCTTCTCCACATCCTGAGGGAATATGGGTATTGATAACCTCCTCCACCAGCACCATGCATGCCTCTCATTGCCTCTATTGATTGGGCTGAATTCAATGGCGTGTGACCCAAGACACTGTTGCTGATTGCCTACTTGTCACTAAGCCGCCAGTAGGGTCAGGCCCCCTGTGCATTACGTCCAGCCTGGGTTATTATTATTCTTGGGAGAGAACACTCTGAGACATTGTGCCTACACATTTGCCCAGACTGTTGGAGAGACAGAGGCAATCTTCACTGGGAAAGGCAGGCAAGAATTGTCGAGGACAGCAGACAGACAGCGAGAAAGTGCCAGGACTCTTGAGTGACTTGCTTATGCTCCCAGCAGATGTTCAAAGTGCAGGGGAGCAGGACTGACGCCAAGGTCCCGGCCCTCTTGTCTCTGTATAGATTTGCTGAGACCTCCTAAAGTGTGAACGCGGCACGTAGGCAATTACTTTGAAGTAGGATGCTTAGACATTAGTGAGAAGTGCTTCTGTTGTTGCTGCCAATGCTATATTGTCATATATTTATGCCAAATCGAAAAAGAAATGCATCAGCATATTCCTACATAAAGCCCAAACACTCAAATTAGATTTAGAAGATTTTGAAAAAGATGTGTCTGCTCATCTCAAATTCTAAGCAGGAAACCTCTAATACAGAAACATCAATATCACCGATCTGCCCTCTTTTCATTCTTTTCAATCCATTCTTTCCTCTTGTGTGTGCAGTCAGCAGGTTTTGGTGAGGTTGATGGCCTGGTGGCTGTTCAGCTCTACATGTACTGTATGTACACTAATTATTCATGAAGTCTCTGCTGGTTAACCAGACACACAAAATGGGCTTAATGCACACTACGCGACTTTCAAAATCTCAGAATCGCTGACCGGCTCACACTACACGAGCGCTCGACACTAAATCATCTTTAATTGCAGATGAGTGCACCTGATAGCAAAATCACACTTTCTCATGAAAATAAATGCAAGAGCTGTAATTTGACTTGTTACTTGGGTATATTTTGACAGAAACAATAAAAAATGAGAAAGAAGATAAAAGTATGGAGAAAGGACTGGTTGGGAAGATGCAGGCAGCAAGGATTGTCTGTTCCGCAAAGAGAACTGGAGGTATTGTGTAAAGAAACGACGCTATTCTAACAACCGTTTGTGTTTACATTTTGCACTTGCGTTACAACGCAAATAGATGGATGATAAACTGGATTCAGGGATCTGCTGCGCATGACAGGAGATGAATTTGTGTTTTTATTGAGCTATTTTTGCTACTAGTTGTAAAGGGGTTCACACTAAGCAATTCATTGCCCAGAAAATTAAGAATGCTTGAAAATTGCTGTTCTTACACAAGGGTCACTGCAGAAGCACACAGCGAGCAGTAGCCGAGCCCCAAAATTAGTCAGTGACTGGGAATTCAAGGCTAAAATCATGTAGTGTGCACTCGGCTTAAGCAGCTGGGTTTGTGGTCGAGGGTAGCGTTGGAATTGACTTGCTACAATGTGCTAGCTTATCAAATTGAGGCTTAATCACACTAATCACACGCTAATAAGTGGCTTTCGCCAGAGTGGCAGCTCTGGATAGATAGCAATGTGTTTGTGGGTTTGCCTTGAAGGACTTGCTCCATGCACAACAGATTAAAACTCAGCTATGTCATTACAGTCAGCTTTCTATTAGTGAGGTTACATTAGCTCAACATGTTATTACCATTGTAAAGGGCAGGTCAAGTGGGATTGTTTTTTTTTTTGTGCCTTGGCTAATCATCTTCATTTCAGACCATATTGGGGCCCGATTCAGTCCAGTACAATTCAATCAAATGCCAGTAATGTGAACTAATCCCCCGCTTGCAATGCAACTCACTATTTTTTTTTTTTGAACTACCACGAGTGACTGAACAAGTGTGTTTGTGTGTGTATGTGGTTGGAGTGTGCCTTACACTTGGCTGGCAGTATGACAGCTCCAGTAGGTGAGGCCATTACCAGCACAGCCGGCCCCTCTGTGGGTACCTGCCTCTCAGCCGGTTAGTGACACATGGTGGGAAATGAAACGGCAGATGAGATTTGAAGTGCTTAGTGGACTAGGATGGTCAGCTGCCGTTGCGATCTCCCCATGGAACCCTGGCAACAGCCACAGTTACTGATCGCCTTTAATCATTTGGCCTGGCAGACAAAGCATGGCGACTTTTACACCTTTCACAGTGAATCCTGGGCATACTGATGGTCCACCCTGTGTGTGTGTGTGTGTGTGTGTATCATTTGTATGTTCTTACAGTCTCAATGACAATTACTAAATACAGTGAATTTAAGATGGTAGAAACCAAATTAGCCTTTTTTTCATGGTATAAAGGAATTATTTTGTTCAATACATACAGATAAATACAAAGAGTGTAGCAGCAGCTTATGACCATAGATTTTAGTGTTGCAGGATGACATTAATCGATGAAGTCGACAGGCTTTCACACTTGACTTATGCTATTGGCTACTATCTAGTGAATTTTTAGAGTTATCCCGTAATATGCAGTTGAGAGTTGACAACATACAGCCATCCAGCGTACAGTCTTGCAGCTCATTTTGACCCAGTACCTTTGTTCAACTGTGTTTCATACAGCAGGTGTGTTTCCTGAAGGGTTAATAACAATCTCTAACAATCTCCCTCTAACAATCTTCACAATATATCTTACAGTAGAACCGTTTCTATACATCATAGACACACTGACTGCACTTACATTTTACCTTCGTTTGTGGAATCTTGTTAGATTTAATTCTGATTAGTCGCTATAAAACAAGCTCTGCAGAGCAACTCTGTCACGTCCGCTGCTCCTCCACTGAAAATGTTCATAAAAGCATGGGGCTGAGTGATTCCTGCCCCAATGGGCCTCTATTAGTGCTTGTTGCAGTCTCTATTTGTGGCCACTAGGTGCAATAAAACCTCTATGTAGCTAAATCTGGCAGAAAGCATGCTGCACCACGATTGTGCAACATCTACACTTTTTTTGAAAGATGCTGGGGCATGAATGATGATGGATCCAAGTTACTGAAGCATTATTATTTGTGTGTGTCAAGTGCATCTCATGGAAAACAACACTGCTTCACCAACAGGTTTGTAAAACTTCAGACTTTTTTGGAAGTGTTTTAAAATGGAGATGTAGGTTTACATCACCTACTCTCTGTTGCACTAGGAAGTCATTAGAAGCATAAATGAAAGTAAACAAAAGGGCAATTAAATTGACCATTTAACTACTACAGCTCGTAACACCGCACACTTTGTATATCATGATTATCATAGCAATATCATGATTGTTGTTTAATGTAAATAAATTTATGAGGCGATTATATGGTCTCACAAACATGAAAATAGGAAAAAACACTCACTCATGCCGTGTTAATTAGTAGTTGGAAATTCACTTCTATAGTCTTCTTGTACACAAAGGTAAAATCATGATAATGATTAAAATGATCAGTGATAATGATCAAACTAACACACGTTTGGGTGTACAAAAGTTTCCAAAAATATCTTCTGGGATATATATATATATAATTTTTTTTTAAAGAGTAGTGATTATTTGGTTATCTGCTACACCTCATGCAGCCCATCAAGGGCCAAAAGGCTTAAACATTCAAAGAAATCAAGGGGAAAAGCTCTCGCATACTAACTTACTTTATCTAAGCTCATTTCCTGACCAATGATTTGTTGTTAAGACCATTAAAAGCTTCATATTTTGCCTTTTTTTAGTACAGTTGACAACAATAACCTACCTAATAATATTTTATCAGATTTACTTTAGTTTTTGGGTTTGTTACATTTCAAGAAAGATCAGAAAATAAGAATATACTGCAAAATTGAGACACAGTGCTGCTGTGAGTCAAAATGGAGACGTTTAAACATGAAATGTCTTTACAATTTATTATAATTTTCCCATAAGATTTGCATTTAACAGTAGCAAGATAAATAATAAAGCAGAGATATGTTCCCCTGTGTATAGCACACAGGCTCTATAAAATAATGCATCTTAATCTTTTGTGAATTTCGGTTTTATTTTGGAGCTCAGCCTCCTATTTGTATTGGTTTAAAACACATTATCTGTTCTGAATAATGTATTCGGTTACATCATTAACACCCTATAATAAATGTAATGATGTATGAATATTATTAATGTTAGCAATGCTGGAGGAGGGATGCCCTGCATGCAACCCACTGGTCATCTTCAGCAATCTGCTGACTTCAAATCTGGCATCTTAGCACATTAGCTTGGCTGCACACCACTAATATTTTTGTTAGAGCTCGTTTAGAGGACAGCGCTACATTATACGTCATACGTTAAGCTGCAGACTCTCCTCTAACAGCATTATCTGAGTATTATGTATACACAAATGCCAGTTACAGCTAACCTGAGCTCTCCTGCTCCAGCAAGTCATAGAGACTGTGTCTGATTTCCAGTACAACAGCACTCCAGTTGGTTCGCTGAGGTAAAAACAGCTCAATCCAGTCTTGAATTAAGGGACGAAGGTGGGGAGAGGAAGGGTTGGTGAGATGAAGGAAGGAAGGAAGGAGAAGGAAGCCAGATCGAAAGCAGCAGGGCTAGATTAGTATGCCGTGGGGGAAATGCGGCAGGCGTGAGAATTCACCCTGAACACTTGCGCTTCAGCGGCATCGTATTATGCCAACGCAAACTTGACAAGAATATAGGCATGAAGGTAAATAAGGTGACATGGTGCTTGAGCAAGAGGAATGAAAGACAGAGAGAGAGAAAGAAAGAGAGAGAGAAACCACACATGAGCATGTGTCTGTTTGACTCGGGCTTTTGATAGTGTTGCCATGACGACCGGGAGCCAATTTCCAGAGCGTCGTCATCACTATGACTGCTCCTGTGGAAACGTAAGGATAAAAATAGATGCGGAGGCCAGAAGAACAAAGGGCTATTTAAAAGAACACATGGGAGGGAGTAAGAAAGAGGGAGTATGGAAGAAGAACGACGAAGAAAGAAGACGGATGGACGGATGCTGGCAAACGCCAAGCAAGCGACGATTTTAAAATGGTGGCGCTTTGATTGACATGTGGCGTGTGGGCAAGGAAACCCCTCTGTTAGTGAGGTTCACTTTAAAGCAACAGCGCCGTCTGGGCTGCATGAGGGCTTCCTCTTGGGCCTGCATCCCCCCAAAACACACACACACACACACACACACACACACACACACTCAGACCAAACAAGAACCCCTGTACTGATCAATAGCCAGATTTAATATGCCTTAGGTCTGCTAATAAGTAATAAAGTAGCCTAGTTAGCTCCCTATATTATTTAATGACAAATAAAAAAGTTATTAGCATTATACATGAGAATGAGGTCATGCTGTCTTGCCCCTACATGCTTTTAGTCACTAGTTAGCTGCATTAATCTTTTAAAATGAAACATTCTTAAAAGGTATAAATTGCTTTATTTTGCTTCTTTTCTACTTCTTGTATGTTTACCCCTAGCATGAGGTCCTAGACGGCTTTACAGCATAATTTCTTGGACCAAGCCGATGCTAGATCAGCACTCTCGGGGCATTTCTGTCCCCCGAGGTTGCCACTGTAATCACGTACAAGCCTCATACTCCCTCAGCATCACTGTAATTTAATTAACCGTGAAGATCTGTAATTACAAATGTATGTGTAGATATTCTTCCTCGTTCCCTGTTGTCCTCATATAAAGGTCTACTGGTACTTCAGGATCTGGACCTGATCCAAGGCCAGTGTCTGTGAAAGTCTGAGGTGTTTTTATTTCAAAGGGTAGGCTGTTTGACCTATTTTTTAGTCTACATAAAGAGAAGAAGGCTACCACTATGCTGTGTCTGAAACTTCCTCCATGACATTTCAGTTTAAAAGAACATTAATGGAGCTCCATGTTACATCTCGTTACAGTACTTCAGTACATGGTTCACAGTAACAATACTTTTTTTTTAGTATAATTAAATCATAGCACTTTTAAAAAAATTAAATATTCAACATCGCTACATTGATTTTGATCACCGTTACAGAGTAAAAAAAAAAAATGCATTTATTAACCCTGGAAGACTGTAAGTCTCAGACACCAAATGTTTATTCAGCAGCAGCAGCAGTGTCTGAGACAGTGAAGACAGATGAACATCCCTGACCCAATTTATCAGCTATCTTCAGTTTTAAATGCTTCAGCACGATAATGATCTGCAAATTATGTTATGCAAGCCAAAACTCGTGGAGATCTCGCCATTTCACAGCTCAGCAGCCAACCAGCAGGAACAGGTACAGGTAAGCCTTTAGCTAGCTGATTGAGCTAGACTAGTGCTAGCAAGATTTTTTTTTTTGATGTTTTACAGTATGAAAGCTCTGTAGTAATCTAAAGATGTCACTTTGTTGTTCGGTAGCGATCATATGTTGTGTTAAATATATCTAAGTGTTGCTACAGGCTATAGATAAACACTCAGGATAATGTGTAAGCGGCGACTTTGCTAGTTAGCTAGAAACATGTATGAATTAACAAGAGCTAGCTAGCAAAAACTAGCGAGCTATTGAAACCCCAGCAAGTTATCTAGGCAGCTAATATTGCCTTTCTTTATATACTGTTGATAATGGAGGTGGTGTTCACTTTAGCATAGCTCACTTGGTTAGTTAATATCATTGTTCAATAATACTGTATGTTCCTCAGATATCTGTGTCCAAAAAAAAGGTAAAATCGCAAAAAAGTAATTACTCATCAGACAACTTATATACTTTAACTTGAATAATTTTCTTGATCACTACTTTTACTTTTATTCAAAAGAATTATTACTACAGTGCTTCTATAATAATCTAGAAGCCTGAAACAGCCTGATCAGCCATTTGAAGCCATGGCAATGGTTTTTGAGTACAGAGAGGATCCTGGCGTTGGTAGAAGCTCCTCAGGGACGCGCATGGAGTCCAGAGTGAGGCAGCTGGGTTGGCTGTTTTGGCATTGTGCGAATGGTGATGCCCAAAACCCATCTGCTGTTGTCTTCTGCGTGTCCCCCATCCCTCTATGCCCACCTCGAAGTTTCCACAGGCCCACCTGGGTCTAACGGGAGTGCCTGGGCCATGGCTAATGCTACGCATATGTGGAAATCATGTGTGTCTATATAAGGAAACATGGTCTCCATGTTCATGGAAAGAAGACAGAGATACCAAGGCAGGGATTTTTGTGTGTGTGTATGTGTGTGTGTCTTGTGATAAGATGAGTTTTTTTTCTTTTGTCTATTTTGGCATATCAAAGCAGCACTGTTTTTAAGGCAGCTGAAATACTCATTATAGGCCTCAATAAAGGCTACCAGAAATGCACTAAATTATGCCTTTGGGGAGAAAATAGAACGTAGTAATTATGTACAGTTATAGGGATGGTCATTACTTTTCAACGTGTTTTTTTTAATCTTAGCATGTTCTGGTCAAATTAATATGCATGGGAGCACAGCAGAGGAAAATCATTCTGAGAAATCGAAGAAATCCTGCTGTATTACGTAAAGCTAAAGCAGAAGAATGCAGCCTGTGGTGTATCTTATATTAAATATATATCTTATATATAGTATAATATTTGTGTCTAGCTATATAATTAATGCTGGAGAAATGAAGCTAAAACATACAAAAAACACATTTTGGTGCACATTTTAGTGTATATATTAGGAACCATACTTTTGACATTTAGAGCTATTGATTTTTATTGTTTCTTATCTGACCTATATTCTGTTAAATTTATATTATAGGACAAACCAAAAAAACTATGATTTTATTATCAGCTAGAGTGCATTTGAGTTCTTTGAGTCCTTCCTACTACATTAATTAATTTAAGAGGCAATATTCAATCAAATAAAGGTCAGCAATTATAGGAAGGCGCACAATGTAGTAAATTACATTTTTAGAAGGAGTAATAATTAATGCTGCTTCATGATTTATCATGATACTAATAATATTAACCTAAGGGTCATAACATAGATCAAGTGTGTTATGAACTTTAGGTGTTAGATAAGGGTTTCTGTCAAACATGGAGGTCTGGAGAGTTGGGCCTGATCCTGTGTCTCTGTAAATTTACAGAGGCCGGTGTTCGCTGGAGTGCACGTCAAAGACGCCCGGAGTTATGATGGTGGTCCTGATGTGGGTGCTCCACTTTCTCTTCTTCAGCATTAATGGACTGAAGTCTCTCTCTCTCTCTCTCTCTCTCCCTTCCCAGCTTGATCCTGCTTGAACACTGTCCCCTGCTGGTCGATTTTCTTTTCAGCGACCACGTGGATGGAATAAATGATTTGAGGTTTTCTGGCAGGGTCTGAGGCTATAAGTACACAAGCAGTTTACATTCCAGCTGTTAGGCAAATTAATTATGTGCTATCCTTTCTTAGTCTTTCTATTCTTCCATGCTGTTTAGAAGCATTACCTCATTTCTATATTTAATTTCTATTGTATATACTGTAGTACTGAAGTTATTCATTCTCTTTCACAAAGATATCCCTATATTCCCATTGGATTTCCTATTTACTACATCATACATATTGATTTTAAATCCCAAAGCTCTTGTGTATGTTTTTTAATCCGTATGGCCGTGGCATACATGCAGTGTAGTACCTCTTACGTCCTGCAGGGTGTCTCCAACATCCGTCCTCTGTCAGGAGTGCATCCGTCACTCTCTTGCCACCCATCTCCCTCTTCTCCTGGACACACACAGACCTGCAGGCACTATGTCCTGGGATGTGAGTGACAAAGAAAAGAAAGGAGATAGAGCTCAGATGTTTCAGACGTTCCTGCTGGGGGTATAACCAGAGTAGGAAAGGGTGAAAACGCAAAAAAGGGTTTTAGAATGGAAAAAAATAAAAGGAACAACAGATGTAAATGAGAGGAGACCAAGAGCTAAAGGTGTGCATAAGTGTTAAGATTGTGGACAAAAAGATAGACGCATCAAAATATTCTTAAGTCAGTTTGGTCCATGAAGATGAATGATCACCGAGCTGTCAGGCCACAGGCAAACGACAGAAATCCTTCTTTCAATTTGGAATGAAGTAGACACCAAGGACACCATGTGCCAAAGGGAATGTACAGCACTGATTAAAGGTGAAAAAAAAATTGCAGTACAGAGTAGGATAGAGGAAATAAACAGGTTCAGGTGCTGAAGACAAGACTCAAGCTGTGCTGCAGGATTAAGGATGTTACTTTAAATGCACTCTTGAGCAACTTTACAAAGCACTAGTCAGCAATTTCCCTACAGCTACTGGAATAAATACCCAGCAGACATTCAACTTTGCTGGATATCCTTTATTCTAATGTGAATGAAGCTATGATTTTTCACTTTTTTCTACTTTCTAGTAGAATTAAAGCCACACAGAGCACCTGCTCAGCATTTTGGTTATTAAAGCACAAACACAACCCTATTTCAATTTCCACATATCTAACTATGACCCATGATGCTTTAATTATTAAATAAACGCAGGACGACTAGCCGATTGAATCTGCTCTAATTCTGACTCATGGTACACCCTTCTATCGTATCCTATGCACATGCATCGCCTAGTAGCATAAAAATTCTTGTCTACGGTTCAAACGAATGGCGAGAATCAGTCACAGCGCTAATATATTACATCAGTAAGCAGGTCAAAATCATTATAAATATTGATTTCCCTGAATAGGAATTCAGCATTGTAATAAAACGGGCTCTCTTTCCATTTCAAATTCCTTATGGGCTTGAGGCTAAAGGAGCAGAATATAAAAAAGTGTGTGCTCACAAGCTCTATTGCATATATCCATGATTATTTTACAAAGTCATAAAAAATTCATGCCTGACATTAATGAACAAGATTCCAGCATTTCAACTTACATGCCTGCAGGGTCATATGGAGGGGGTTTTACGCTAATGTCAGAAAAGGCTAGCTGAGTGATCGAACAGGCTTAACAATTGAAATGTCACTCAGGCCTGTGGGCGTAATAGGATGATTGCCTGTATTGATCTTATTGACTGATTGATCATGTGGCACTGACATACATCGCAGCGCATCGCAGACCCCCACTGTTATGGCCAAGGAAACAGCTTTATTTATTACACTGACATACAAGTCACATGCTGAAAGATATTCAAATTTAATTTTATATAATTTAATTAAACTATGTTAATCTCACTTTTGTAAATCGCTCTGGATAAGGCCGTCTGCCAAATGCCATAAATGTAAATGTCTAAGTGGTGATTTTTGTCAGTAGTGGAAAGAGTACAAAAAGAAAACACATGGACTTGATTAAAAGTAAAAGTAATGATCAAGAAAATTAGTCAAGCAAGAGTAAAGAACTTGTCTGCTGAAGTAATTACTTTACAAATTATTTTTTTTTTAAGCAAGTGACACAATTAATCCAGAAATGTTCTATATTTGAGGAACACATTTTTGAAAAACGATGTTAATTAGCCAAGTGAGCTATGCTGAATTGAAGACCACCTCCATTATCAACAGTATATAAAGAACAGTAGCGTTAACTGGCTAGCTAACGTAGACGGATGCTGTTGTATCTTACACATTATTATTATTATTATTAAGATATATTTAACAAACACAACATGCGATCCCTACTGAACATCGATGTTTAATACAGAACTTTCATACTGTAGAACATCAAAAGATCTGACTAGCACTAGTCTAGCTCAATCAGCTAGCTAATGGCTTACCTGTACATGTTTCCGCAGCTTAGATTTTGAGCTGTAAAATGCCGAGATCTCCACGGGTTTTGGCTCGTGTAATATAATTAGCAGATCATTATCATGCTGAGGCATTTATAACTGAAGATAGCTGATAAATTGGGCCAGGGATGTTCATCTGTCTTCACTGTCTCAGACACTGCTGCTGCTGAATAAACATTTCTCGGTTAAAGTGTAGACCTTCGTCGGGAAACTGCTTTATTTTTATTGGGTTAAATGCATTTTTTTTTTTTTTTATTGATAAAAATGTAGTGTAGTTGAATATTTGATTTAAAGTCTTTTGATTTAATTATACTCCAAAGTAGCCATTACAGCGAATCACGTACTCAAGCACTGTCACGCAAGTTCATGTAGTTTATTTTGATCTTCAGTGCGTTCCTGTTGAAAGGCAGCATCTGCACGCTCCCAAGACAAGGACTGTCCCAGTCAGAATGTATCTCATGTATCTCATGTATTCAGATTCTACAGCATACAATACAGCCCCTTTCAATTTAGTAACATGAGCCTGGCAAGCCAAAATAAACCGATCTAATAGAAACTAATTACTTGGTGTGACTCAATGAAATATGAAGACAGCTTTGAGAGTCCTAGTCCCACATGCAAACACTGTTATTTGAACATATTTAAAAGATGTGAAGGCATACATTTCCATGTTGATATGTTCACTGATATATGCATAATTCCCTCAGTTATGATCACAGGTTGTCATCCTGACCTTGCAGAGTAAGTTTCGTTGACATCCTGTCTCAGCAGAGGAAATTGGGTTACATGACAGCTGCTGGAACGATTCCTCCACCTTCCACCTAATTAACTCGGCTTCCGCTGTGGGTCAGATTTGTGAGTGGGGTCGTGTATGGCGAGCCCTGGATATTCATAGATGACAGCTAATACTTTTTGATATACCGTTTTAATAGGATTTACATGAGAGATGATGGGAGCTGTTGTGTGAAAGTTCCACTGGTGCTGAAGTTGTCATGTCCCATAAGCACTTCAGCGTACTAGATCTAAATTTTCACGCATGCTCATGGACGTTTTATTTAATGAGGTGACAAATGGCATTCTATAAGTGTCTATTACAAGTGAAATGGCTGTACTGAGGACACTACGGGCGCAGAGTGAGCCTTGAGCTTGAACTTTTTATTACTTTCGGTCACACCCCTTTGCGTTGTACATTATAACTTAAAGAATGGGGGGGAAAAATTGACTTTCCGGCTTGCTATTCACATTTGAGGTTCTGCACAGTCTCACACAAAAACGCACATGCGCATTCAGCTCCTTACAGAGAGACAAACCAGGGAACAAAAATAGGCAAGCAGAAATCAGGTACAGGTGGGTTTCTGTACAGTTTCTGCCATTACTATACCAGCTTGTTGGAGATGTGCTGCCTTCAAGTCATCCTCAGAAGTTTATGCATGTGAGTTCGGAGGTGGTGTGCATTCAAGTGGTTTTGGTCAGAAAATTTGACAAGAAGTTTATATAGCCTTACTGAAAGAAAATGAAGTTTTATCATCTGCTATAGACATCACATTCATTACTTTGTATTATTAACACGCCCTCAATGCAGCTCATAGAAAAAATACGAGTTCCCGAGTTGTAATTATGACATTGTGGTTCCGTTCAAGTGAGCTCAACTCTTAATTATGATATTTCTGATAGGACTTCCAATAGTCACTGCTGCAGAACCAAAAGTCTAGGGGGTGGAGCTGGACCTGATCCAATTCATCCTATAGCCCTAACCCTAACCCATGAGACTCTGCACAACACAGAACAACATGCATAAATCCTGAAACACACTGAGTTGTTGCCACCCCCTCAGGCCTGCTGCACGAAGCCGGTTTCGGTGGCTACTCCGGTAAGTTTGCGATTAGTTTGAGCAGACTCTTGTTTTTTGGTCTCAACAAGGTGGATTGGTTTTTAGCAGTTGTCATTGCTGTGGTAACCTACACTACACCGCTACCCTGCTCCGGACCAGGTTCATTAATAGCACTCAATTAAAAATCTTGTATGGTAGAAAGACTTGTATTGTTCTCTGCTTGATATATCGCTTTACTTGTATTTCCTCACTTGTAAGTCCCTTTAGCTAAAAGAGTCTCTAAATGTAAATGTAACTGTATTCTGGGTAAGAGTTTGGACCATTCAGCTGTGAGCAAAGTGATATAAATCTGACGCATCAAAGTTTAGTGTTTGTAGCGATGGCTTCAGCGTTTGTGGAGAATCCTGGGGAGCTCGGTGCACAAATAACAGAAGGGCACTTCGAAGGGAAAGAACTTTTAGGGACAGACACGATGAGTTAAATACCAAATCTCTGTCAGGGCCAAATATATTTTCACAAATTGATATTTATTTTGTTAATATTTAATTAAAACAATTTACATTTATATAAAATGAAATTACATGAAATATGTTGGGGTTATAAGTTTTTATTCTCATTGTGAGCCTATAAAAGTAAACGTACACATTTACACAATCATTAATTTTCCCGAGCTTTAGCAACCGCAACGGTGTTGTTTTTTGCGGTTAGTGCGGGTTTAAATTCCTCATATTTCCCCATAGTAATTTCTTGTTCTTCAACCAAAAACTATGCACACCTGCTTTTTTCCATGTTGAACTGTCTGTTTGCTGCAAATGCCTGGTTTTTATGTGCACATGCACGATGACTAACAATTAATTCAGGGTTAAAACCTGAGTTGATTGAGAAAGTTGATAACCAACGTCATGAAACCTATTAACCTTCATTAACCCGGGTTGGATTTGTTTGGTTTTGTCAACTCATTTCCTACAACAGGCCTCTGGAATTTTGATTTGACTCCACCCAGTTAGGAGGAGATGGATGAGATCTAACTCCACCCCCTGGAGTTTTGGTTCTGCAGTGAGGGATACTCACAACCCATCTATACTATAGCAGGAGTTCCCTATTTAGGGATCACAACCGCACTTGATTTACAAATTGGGTCATAAGAGAAACTCCACTCTCTTCTTTTGTCTCATTCAATTATTTTACAAATTAATATTGTCATGATACTACTCTGAAGATGGACTTTGTTCACTGCTAATTTTAAATTGAATGTTAGTAGGAGTCACGTTCAGATAAGCCAAATTTTTTAACTGAGTGTATGCAATTTTATTCTTTTTTCACAATCCTGACATGCTACACTAGTGCAGGAGCAATTGCACTCGTTCCTCAGCGTCATCGAGTGAGTCTGACAGAAGTCAGGAAAAAGAACATGAACATTCTTATGTTGAAACCTATATTGAATATGGATTTATAAGCATGAAGGTAAAGGAACAATAATAAGGAGAATCAAAATATCAAAGCTTGGGGTTGCAGAAAAATGTATAATGTTAATTTTCCCGAACAGTTTGCGAACTTCTGCACAATAGTCTCCCAATAATCCACACCCACCAATGATCGCATGACAAATAGGCATACAGCAGCATCGGGCACAAGTAATACGGTAACACTCTGTAACCTGTTTCCTGATTTTGTCTCAAGCGTTATTTGTAATTTGAACCCATCTGAACGTTTTGCTAATGTTTTTCTCACTGGGTTGTCTGTGAGAGCATTGATTGGTCCAATCAGTCAGTGATGGACTGCATTCACCAATTACATCCATCAAAGGGATTCGTATCTGCAGCACTCAGACTCTAATCTAATCTAATTTTGGCCCGTGGCTGTATACAGTTCCCTCCATGACAGCAGAGGTAATCAATGCACTTTTCCTCCACATTGCCACAAGCGACACATTCTTTGTTCGACCATCTCACCACTGGGAAAGGTCACTTATCCCTGACACTTAATCTTTCCCTTCTGCTTTTAATTGTGCAGAATTCCTTTCAATTCCACCTCGGTTGAATCCAGTATCATCCTGAGGCATGTTAGATGCTTTGTGGTGACACAGCGTTAGGGAGTAAGGGACAATCGCATTTCAACAGGGCTTGTGGATGGCACATTCTGACACATCCAGGTTATGGCATACTTTTTCTCTGAGTTTAGACAGTTATGGAGTTTACTTTTACTTAGTGAGGAATTACACACAGACACAGAAAGACCTCGTATTTCCCCACTGTTAGTTATGTGGGGCGATCGTCTCGGCACTTCTGGGACTCCTCATCAAAGAGATTGTCTCGCTGCACACTGGCCTGGCCTTTCCTCACACTGTGCCTTCCACACTTTTCTCTTTCCTTTCCCACTCATCCATGCTTCAGATGTCTTGTCCTCTTTCGGAGTTGAGTGAACTTTAAAGTAAAACCGAAGTCTAATTTCAGGTGTTCTCAACCATTTGTCAGTCTTCCCCAAATCCACCAGACTGAACTAAATCTACCTCTGAGTTATATTTGTTATCCGTGGCATATTATAATGTAACTTATAAAAGTTGCCACAGGACTGTTTGTTGTGATTGAAGTGATTTATGACCAAAAAAAAAAAAAACCCTCCATTCTAGGGTTCTTGAAAACAAATCTGTGGTTAAACTGCTGAACTGAAAAGAATCCGGAATATATTACTTCTAACTAATGTGTATGTCAGCGGCGGAAGCACGTTTGTCAGTTATGGCAAATGGCAATAAATTATTTAGTGCTTAGAAATTTAGCATTTCACCCAGGTTTAGAGAAAACAGCTTTGAGCAGCATAATGTATGCTGAGATCAGATTTACCAGCAAGGCTTTGCTAATCAATCATAAACCACCACCAATCGGAATAAACCAGCTTGGAACAACATGAAATCCATTCTGAACTGTATTTCCTGCTCTTTGTGTTTTAAAGTAACACTAAACATGTTTGTTTTAACGTGTTTTCATTTGTGTATTAAGAGAATTCGGTGGACAATACCAGAAGAAGAATCTTAGTTAGTGAGGCTGGCTAGTACTGAGACATAGAGCGTGGTGCATATCATCCCCAAACAGAGTATGTAGTCCGTAGTTCTTTAATGTACTGAAACTTTTTACAAAATGTAACTTTTTATAATAAATTTGTGTAAATATTTATGGTAGTAAATGATAAACAGATTAATAATACATATATTTTATGCATTTATGACTTACTAAACTTTGCAAAACTCACAAATAATCAAACCCATGAACGTTAAACCCGTGGAAGTGGAGGGCCGACTCCAGTTTAAAAATACTCTGCAGACACCAAGATCTTGTTTTATAGCAAGTTCAAAATATAGCAATCGAAATTAAATCTAATAAATTTACACAAAGTGTAAGTGCAGACAGCGTGTCTGTGATGTACAGAACCATTTCTATTGTTAGATATATTGCAAAGCTTGGAAGAGGGAAAAGGGGATTATGGAGTGGATAATGTTCGTACATCATAAATGCATGAGCACCACGGTGACCTTTTTTCTCATGCAAAGGCGCAGAAATGTGTCTTCCTATTCCAATGGTGAATTTTTTTGGGCTAGTTTCTGGTCTTTTCTGTGTTTTTTTTTTTTTTAAGATGAAGTTGGGCTGGAAGTTTTGTCGCAACCTGGTAGACTGAGAAATCTAAGTATGGACTCATTAAATCTGTCCTGAGAGTTTAAGAGGTTAAACTAATGGTGCAACACAACAATACAGTGAAACGGTACACTTTATTTTGTAAGTATAATAATGCGTTGCAGCATGAATGATGAGTAATATAGCTACTATGTTCAAACATTTAATAGAAGGATTTATTTTTGAACTTATGACTTTGAGGTAGTTAGAACAAGTATGACATGGAATGAATTATCTTTTTGCATTAACAAAGGCATTACAGGGGTCCATCTCTTTAAAAATGGCACCTGTCAAGGAGTGGGATATATTAGGCAGCAAGTGAACAGTCAGTTCTCGAAGTTGATGTGTTGGAAGCAGGAAAAATGGGCAAGCATAAGGATCTTACCAACTTTGACAATGGCCAAATTGTCATGGCTAGACGACTGGGTCAGAGCATCTCCAAAACGGCAGGTCTTGTGGGGTGTTCCTGGTATGCAGTGGTTAGTACCTACCAAAAATTGTCCAAGGAAGCACCACGGTGACCCGGCGACAGGGTCATGGACACCCAAGGCTCAACGATGCGCGTGGGGAGTGAAGGCTCACCCGTCTGGCCAAACCCACAGAAGAGCGACTGTAGCACAAACTGCTGAAAAAGTTCATGCTGGCTTTAGAAAGGTGTCAGAAAAGACAGTGCATCGCAGGGGCTGCGTAGCTGCAGACGGGTCAGAGTGCCCATGCTGACCCTGTCCACCACCGAAAACTCCTACAATGGGCACATGAGCATCAGAACTGGACCACGGAGCAATGGAAGAAGGCGGCCTGGTCTGGTCTTTTACATCATGTGGACAGCCAGGTGTGGGCATGTCACTTACCTGGTGAAGAGGCGCCAGGGTGAAGGCAAGCCGGTGGAGGCAGTGTGATGCTCTGAACAATGTTCTGCTGGGAAACCTTGGGTCCTGGCATTGATGTGGATGTTACTTTGACACATACCATCTATCTAAACATTGTTGCAGACCAAATACACCCCTTCATGGCAACGGTATTTCCGCAGGTTAATGTGCCCTGCCACACTGCAAAATTGTTCAGGAATGGTTTGAGGAACACGACGAAGATGTTGTGTTGGAGACTGGTGTTCAAGGTGTTGACTTTGAACCGGTCGGATTTCATTTTGCTGTTATTTGTGGAGTTCGGAAATATCTTGCTATTATCGTCCATTTAAACTCACTCCAGATATTAGAGCTGGTCACTAGATGTGTCTCCCCACATGCCTCCTCCCAAGTTTCGGGAGAAATAACTATGTTCATTTCAGGCTCCCATTTCTCCTTCATCTATAAAGTGTTAGACAGAAATATTTTTTAATGAAATTTAAAGAGAAGTCATGCTTCCTGTGCAGCCTTAAAGCAATTATGTGTGATTTATGATTCTCTAAAGCTATATTCCAAAAAAAATCTGAGGATATTATTTATTATATAGATTAGAAAAAATGGGAGTATTTGGAAAGCTGAGTGTGTGGGGTGGACAGTGTTTTTAATAGTACTGGGTGCTTGGTGTTGTCATGAGCCTGTGGGAAAGTATTTATTATCAAAAAGAGTTTACCTTTCACTGAGAGAAGTGAATTTGAGAAATTCATATGCTGCTTATTCAGCATGTTGTGCTAAGTGCGTGGTTCACACCATCCAAACATCTTAGAACATTAAATATATCCCATCAGCTTTCTCCAGTGCTGTATACTTTCAGTATATTTCTGTAGTAGCTTATAGATATCCCTCCCTGTGTGTACCCTTGTTTAGTTTAGTATTCTAGCTGCATTTGTCCAAATGATTACATGATCTTGTGAGCAAGCACAGGTGAGATGAGAGAACGGATGTAAGCTTCTGGTTCCCTGCAATTCTGCATGGAGGAAAGAAATAGGCTAGGGATAATCATAAACATAATAACAGAGAGTATGATTAGGGGAGAGGAAGAAAAAGAAACCTCTAAATAACAAAGGAAATTCAATGAAGGCCAAAAATAATGGGAAATCAGCTTGCGCATTGTGACCTTCTGGTAATCTCAGGGTGGATTCGCAAAGGTCCTTGGCTTAATCATAAGCCATGTGGAACACTGAAGAAAGACAGAGAAAAAGCGCACACTTTCCGGTCTAATTTTCCTTTGCTGCTATGTTTAATGATATTATTACTGTGGCAAATTGAGTGGGAATTTATCTGTTTGTGTTTCGGTGTGTATTTTTATGCCGTACGTGCATATTTACTACAACACACACTATATATGCGAGTGTACGAGTGTATGAAAACTTGTGTGGGTGCATCCATGTCAATATTTGCATAAAGCTCACTGATCTGTATCTGCACACGTTTCTGCGTATGCCAGGATATCTTTTTTTGAGTGTGTGGAAGAGAAAGCAGACAGCAACAAGCCAGAAGCAGTAAATCCCGACAGGAAGAAAGCCAAAACCGGGCTATCTTGAAGGACTGCAGCGAGAAACAATTTGCATAAGCTTCTCTTTCATCTGAGGGAGGCATAGCAGAAGTTTTAGGAGTTTTCTGCTTTTTTTTTTTTAATGTGTTCACCATTTCAGTTTGCAGAGAAATGCACTGTTCTTGCACCTTACTCTCTGTGACCTGTACTCTTTTCCACTTTCTTTATGTCCTACTTCATACAAAATTGTTTCTGGGAAATTATGGCACTTTTTACCTGTCCTGCTAACTGAGCCAAAGGGATGTCTAGCTTTGGCCCAAGGGACTTATTTTTATAAAATTGCCACTACCTTTCATGGCACTAGTTGCTTAGTTTAAATGAGGAGAGAACAGCCATTTGTCAGTATGCTGTGGTATAACTGTGTGGTTGCTGATGTGGCTCATTAGAATCAGCCCTAGAGTTTGAAGAGAAAGAAGCCTAATAGCATCTCACATGGACTAGGCCACTAATCACCTAATTTATGGTGGAAAGTGCTCAGGCAATTTCTTGGCATAATTCTTGTTAAATAATTCTGATTGCATCATTGCTGGGTCGCACTAGCTTATAGTTTTGGCCTATTCATTTGTATGCAAATTTGGATGTATGCGATATAAAGCACTGGGATGTAGGTTATGGAGAAATGGCTAGTTATGAGTGCTGGCTAATGATGGAGCATTCTTCTGAAGCGCACAACATTATGAATATGTTTTTTGACAACGTGAGCCAAGAGCTTTTATAAATAATTCTCCCAGAAATCATGCTATTGTTATGATTAATAATAATGAAAATAATTCATCAAAATATTTCTTTTGATAAGTAAAAAAAAAATATGTTCTTATTATGTTATTTTCTTCTTACAGGTTTGTTTAAAAATAATTCAGAGAATGTAACGAATCTAAATTATGTACAGTTTAAATGTTTGTATGAACTTAAGACAAAAGGATAATTAGTTTGTAAGGTTTCATGTGTTTATAATTATTGGAAGGTACAATATTCATATTTATACAATATTTATATATTTGTTTATGAAGAATTATCCTGTTTCTCTGGAAAGTTTGTGTATTTTGCTTAACTTACATGCATACATACATACATTCATTCACACACACACACACACACGCAGATAGATAGATAGATAGATAGATAGATAGATAGATAGATAGGTAGATAGATAGATAGATAGATAGATAGACATCTCAATTTTGCCTGTGTTGAAGTGTTCTGTTCCTGGGCAAGAATTGTTGTTGTACTATTGTGTGTGTGTGTGTGTGTGTGTGTGTGTTTGTGTGTGTGTGGGAGAGAGAGAGTGTGTGTGTGTGCAATGTTTAATTCCTGCATGTCTTTGCCAGTACACTGTGAGAATGTGTGTGTGTTTGTGCATTCTGTGCATCGCCGCAACTGTCCAGCTGAAGGAAATCTGTGTCAAGTGTGAAACTTTTGAGTGACAGATTGGCTGTGTGTGTGTGTGTGTGTGTGTGTGTGAGTGTCTCAGAGGCACATATAGTCATGACTGATCATAAATCATGAATATTTACATGCATACTGTAATGCACTGGACTGGTAAGAGAATTGGTAAGACTTTGCAGTAAACTACTGAAAACTTAGCTTATGTATGTGAAATTGGAACGTGAACAGGAAATTGGGGTCAGAGATTGCGTTGGAACTCAGGATAGTATGATGTCTGCTGATGGTAATGTCCTAGTATAAGTTTTGATCATCATAATAATGTTAGGACATTACTGCTGCCATGTTTCTAATATATTACTTGAACTATAATCACGACATCGATCTTAGGGAAGGCTCGTTTATTTTATAATGAATAATCCTGACATAATCGGAGACATTCTCCATCAAAGTCTTTATCGGGAGAAGAAATCTAGGTTTAGATATATGTAAGTGTATTTCCCAGAGTAAATGTCTACAATATTAAAATTTAAGAGGAGTGAACAAAATCTTATGGAACTAATGAACAAGTGCAAGTAGACAGTTCAAACATGTCCTAAAACAAGAACAATTAGATGGAATGTGCAGTATATAGTTATTAACTTTCTTTGTTTTAGAGAAACAGAAATAGAAGTAATCCTTTAGTGTGATTAATTAACCACACTTAAGTATTAATGTTTAGGCAAAACATTTCTTTAAATTGATTAACGTTCTTAGTGTTGTCAACATTAGGATCTGTATGTGGAAATACACACGCATACAAACACACAATCTTTAACTTCCAAGTATTTGTGTGTGGGAAAAAAAACAGCATTCCAATCAGGAGAAATAAAATGAAGTCGAGAGGCTTTCACACTTGACTTATGCTATAGGCTGGTATCTAGTGAATTTTTAGAGTAATCACAAAATAGGCAGTTGAGAATCGACAAAATTAATAAAATATCCTTGACCATGTTTGGAACAATGGCAAAATGTAATCAGTTCATTTGGTAGCAGCAAGGACAGACAGATGGACTGATGGCAAATGTCTTAGGTAGCCAGAAAATGGCCCAGGAGTTCGTAAATGTGAACTTTTCTAGAAGAAAAAACTATTTCAGACATTTGGCCTTGCTGTCATCTTAAACCTGTTTGGATCAATTTTAAAATTTAATCATCTGCTAGTTCCAAGGATAATTCCATATAAATCCTATAAACATTCAACCACTCATTCTTGAGATATTGCACTAAGGAGAATTTCTGACAACCCGAAAACATAATGCCTAGTGGCAGAGGCATAATTAGAAACTGGTGTAGTATGCATTTGGCATTGTGATATAATTACTATGAATTGTTAACTTCAATAAATGTTTGATCCTAGTTATGGCCCTTGAAGGAAATCTTTGCCTTTAATGATTTGCCTCTGACTCTATGATCATTTGCTAAAGTTTGATGCTCATTAATGTGTTTTGTTTCATATTCTTCATAACAGGTTTAAACCTAGAACTGTCTCCTAATATGTTGTATTTCTTATTCTGTGTGTTTTGGAATGGTGGGTCTCTGTGACAGAAAATAAAAAGGTCAGAGGGGATAACACTCGCTGGAGAAAGCCGTAGGCTTGCTTCTATCTTATCGGCTGCTTCTAGCTTATCTCCTCTTTTCCCTCTCACTCTCTTTGCTATTTACATAAGCTGGCCTCTCCATCCTGAGAGTGAGCTGTGCAAACTTTCTGAAGATTTACTTCTGTTAGTGAAACAGCTGATCTAAAAAGACTCCAAGATCACACCAGTCTCCTGTCTACTGACTAAACTTCACTGAATTTCTGACCACTTGGTGCCGTGACCTGGATGGCAAACTAATACTTTTGTGGTGAGTTACAGTGGATATAAAAAGTCTACATACCTCTGTTAAAATTGCAGGTTTTTGTGAATGAAACTAAAAATGAACTTTTTCCACCTTTAAGGTGATATAGCACCCAACAACATTCAAGTGAAAAACAAACAGAAACATTTTAAGGAACAAAAGACAAAGAAAAAACCTACAATAACCTGGTTGCACACAATTTTCTAATTGGGGCATGTGGCTGGGCTCAGAATTAACCAATCGCATTTAAACACATGTACAAAAGTAATTATCATACACTCATCATCTATTAAATGAACCCCAAATAAAGATCAGCTGTTTCCGTAGGATTTTCTTTTCTTAGGATGTTCTTGGTTTCATCCGACTGCTGAAGCCATGGTCCGCAAAGAGCTTACAAAGCATGTACAGGATCTCATTGTCAAAAAATATCTATCATGAGAGGTACAAAAAGTTTCCAAAACATTAGCTGTACCATGTAACACTGTGAAGGCCATCATCAACAAGTAGAGAATGAGGCACCATAGTGACATTACCACAGTGGCAAAATTAAAAGAGCTGTAGGAATTTCTGGCAAGTTCTGGCCACTCTCAACTTGTATTTTTCACATCTCTGGGCTATGGGGTAGGGTGGCTACATGGAAACCCTTTCTCTCTTATATGGTCTGATGATGCCAAGGTAGAACTTTTTGGGTATAATTTAAAAAGATACATTTGGAGCAAAAACAAGAAAGCTTATCACCAAAAGAACACTGTACCCATGGTGAAGCATGGTGGTGGCAGCATCAAGCTATGGGACTGGGACTCTATTAAAGATAGAGGGAATCATGGATAGCTCCAAATACAAATCTATTTTGGCACAAAACCTGCAGGCCTCTGTTACACAGCTGAATAAAAAAAATCATCTTTCAGCATGATAACAACCCAAACTAATGGCCTGATTGTTTCTGTTTCATTTTTGCTGTTGATTTCTTGTTACCTCACCATGACAACTGGACTAGATCCAGTGAATTTAGGGACAGATTCATGGAAGCATCCTAACTATTAAAACAGCATCTTAGTTAAGAAAGGCACAGAAGTGTAGAAATGTATGTTTGTGCAAGTATGATAGCTCCCTCTTGCTTGCTATGGTTCACATGCTGCTTTGCTAAAATGCTCTAAAATTCTTATACTATATGTACTGTAGGATATATGGAACTAAATGTTTTTACTGTCCTGTGTAAAGTATGTGGAAATATATGAATGTTCTCAAGTGTGTTTGTCAAGGTTCTTTCATCTCTCAGTCAGTTTCGTACATCCTTCAGCAAATGCTCCATTAGTTGTGTATTGCGGAAAAATTCCATCACTATGCTCTTATGATCTTAGCTTTCTCTCGCTATCCATTCATCACCACTCTATCTTTCTACTTATCTGCCAAAACCCTGCAGGTTGTTGAGGACTTGAAACCAATTGCCTTGATAGCTTGGTACTAGCACCTCAAGTGCTGGAGCCAGCATTAATTTGAGTGCTCCTGTTTTCACATATCTGTATTGTGAGTGTTGACAGGGTCACAGTGATGATCCTGTTAGCTTTTTTCCCCTATTCAACCCAGCTATCTGTGCAAATTGCTGAGAGCCTAGTCAGGAAAAGAGAGTAGCTTCAACACAAGCCTGCCAGATGGATGACAGTGTATCATGGAAGCCAAATCTGTGGTTCAGTTGTTTCTAGAAGGCAAAAGCAAGCAGAGTCAGTATACATGTTATGCTCAGCAGATGTGTGGGTCAAAGAGAAAGAGAGAGAGAGAGAGAGAGAGAGAGGTATAGAAAGAGCAAGAGCTTGATAGTGTAAAGACCTGAGGCAAAAAGAAAAGAAATCACACCATTTGCAGTCATACACCACCCACAGTGCTGGCCTGCAGCTGGAGTCATTACATTTTCACTTGCCATGCCATGAAACTGCATATTCACTTGTCTTTTAACAGAGATGTGTAGACTTTTTATATCCAAACTCATGTTAAGTAATTTTCATACACTCATCATCTATTAAATGAACCCCAAATAAAGATCAGCTGTTTCTGTAGGATTTTCTTTTCATAGAATCTTCTCTGTTTCTTCCGACTGCTGAAGCCATGGTCCGCAAAGAGCTAACAAATCATGTACGGGATCTCACTGTCAAAAAATATTGATCATGAGGAAGTACAAAAAATTTCCAAAACATTAGATGTACCATGTAATACCATGAAGGCCATCATCAACAAGTGGAGAAAATGGGGCACCACAGTGACATTACCACAGTGGCAAAATTAAAGGAGCTGTAGGAATTTCTGCAAATGGTGGTCATTCCCAGCATGGGACAAGTTCTGGGGTCCACATTTTGATCCTGAGCACCAGAAAACATGCTGGTGGTTTGGCTATTTTAGGCCTGGCTACTGTCTTATGCCCAGCGTTCCCGGGATAGGCTACAGATACACTGCAACCCTGAAGAGAATAAAGCAGTTACTGAAGATGAATGAATAAATGAGCTACACATACATCTACTGTATGTGTCCAGTAATAAGTATTACATGACCAGTAGTTACAAATATACTGTCCTCGGAATATCCTTGATTTTATACTGTAGAAATGATTACGTTTTTATTTTGGTTCTTTCTGAACAGAAAGGATATTTTTACTTTCCTGTTCCGCATTACCCCGTTTAGATGGAAACTGGTTAGAATGAAAGAAAAGAATGTGTAATAACATTCTTTACATATAACTGCCTACTCTGCTTATATTAAAAGTAGAATATAAATAAAACCAAACACTGCAGTTAACCAGAAACGTGCACAATGGATATAAAAAGTCTACACAACCCTGTTAAAATGGCAGGTTTTTGTGATGTAAAAAAAAAAAAAAAAAAAAAAAGAAACCAAGATAAATCATGTCAGAACCTTTTCCACCCTCAATGTGAAATTACAACATATAAAAAATTAAGTGAAAAACAATCAGAAACATTTTAAAGGGAAAAACAGGGGGAAAAAATAAAATAACCTGATTGCATAAGTGTACACACCCCTGAACTAATACTAATACTGAAGCACTTTTTGATTTTATTACAGCACTCATTCTTTTTGGGTAAGAGTCTATCGGCATGGCACATCTGAACTTGGCAATATTTTCCCACTCCTTCTTCCAAAAACATTCTAGATCCATCAAACTGTAAGGGCATCTCCTGTGCACAGCCTGCTTCAGTTCACCCCGGGATTCAAGAGATATCCAGCACCAGTTTTAGTGTTACTGTAAAATGCAAAATGGAGTCAGTACATTTTTCCCCAAGGGGATTAAGGTTATGAGGCCTATCAATCTTTGTCAGCCACTAACAATTTCAGTCTCTTAAATAAGGTATAAAATGAGCTGGTTCATTGTTGACCATGTGTTGGTTTGGTGCTCAAAATGTATTCCAAGTAATGTGAAAACAAGAGCTAAAACATTTATATCTCATGAAATTGCCTGGAAGGCATGTGGAAGAAAACAGTCATTTTGAAAGAGATAGAGAGCAGAGAGCAGAGCGAAAGAGAGAGAGAGAGAGAGAGAGAGAGAGAGAGCGAGTGAGAGAGAGAGAGGTTTATTCAAATTAAATAAATAGCATTGTGCTAAATAATAAACTTTAAGAGCTATTAAACAAGCCTGACTTTTCTGACATCACATGATATCACTGTGAGATCAAGTAAGGTTTTTCTTTTCTTTTCTTTTTTAGATCTATGCAAACATTCCCGTCTTAGAATTGAGATGCTCTCTTTTTATTTCCTCTTTTCAATGAAAATGCATCTCCTTCCACTAAAAAGCCTGCAATAAAAGCTATGGCAATAAAACCAAAGAGTACGCTGAGCAGTAGCATATGCCGAACTGCCACAGCATATATCATGAAAGGACAAAAACTATGATCACAGAAAAGGGCAAGGGAGAGTTCAGCTATTATTCAGCTGATTGGAATTTAATATAAGCTAATCTTTTTTCATCTAATGAAAGCTGTGGTTAATTATGAAGGAGGGTGGCACAAAGATGAATCACTCTGCTGTCATTCTAATTTTAAGAACCATTTTGCATAGATGAAAGCTCGTACAATTTGTAGTTCTGTCGTTCTTGATAACGCCATATTGAACTGCATTAAATGTCATACAGTATCTGATGGAATAGAAGTTTCCTCTTGTACAAACGACCCCCTTTACAATCACATATCATTGAGTTTATACAATATGTTCTGATTATAGACAGCAGATCTAATTTACAATATGAAAGCAATCATTTTAGCTGCAGCCCTGTGGAATTCACATATGTTGCATCAATGTTCATCCACATCTGCGTAAGACTGCGTGTTCCACAACGCTTTCTCGAGCATTGTGTCCTCATGCAAACTCAATCAGCAGCTCAATTATGGGACATTCAGAAGTGTGAGTTAGCGTAGCACCTTCTGGCTTTTTTCTGTAATTGCATCTCAGACTATCCTCTAGGAGGATCCATTAATCATGGTGAGCAATTCTCTGACATGAATCTCAACTTTCTCTGCTGCTGCCAAGGCGTGATTAGTGGCTAACCTCAGGGCATGCGCTGGCGCCCTGTCAAACTGCTGATATGCAGATGAGCTGTCAAGTATGAACTGAAGATAAATTTAGACACAATAGCACTTTTTTAACAAATTAACCCCATTCATTTAATATTTATTCACACTTGGTTACTCCGTGCTAACACCGGTAAGATGCTGTCACATTTGACAATTGAATACATTTTTTAAACAAATTAACCACATTCAGTGACTGTATATTTATGTGTTATTCAACTGTTCGCATGGAATAACCGAAACTGATTCAGAATTTCACTGAATGAATTTCTTACTATTAACACCTAGCTTCAGGGATTACTGTTAGAAATTAACCTGTAGGCTAATTTACCTTTGGGTTTGTTAATGTATTACTGTAAATTAATAACAATACAAACTAGATGGCTGTTTTTTTTTTTTCTGGCTCTGCAGTGTATAGATTGAACAAAATATTAGATAAATTCACGTAAGTTGGAATATTTGCAACACGGTCGTTCCCACCCCAAAAGCGGTAACAATGGAAGACTGTGTTCTCTTTGCTCTTTGTTATGAAGAACTGTGTGGTCTGCACTGATCCTGTGCACCTCAGGCTGGGCAGGCAGGTTGGAGCAATGCCAAAGAACAAAACACACAACAGAAATTTTGTATTTTGCAGATTACAGCTAGTCATTCTCAAAATGCGCCCCTGTGGCATTTCTGCTGCCCAGTAAACAATGCATTATCACAAAGCACCACCTTCTCTGTCAAGAGAAAACTACTTGTGCAGCTTTTGGCAGCTAACGCAGGTTTTGTTCTTCATCATGGACATAGGAAGAGCCAGATAACCACTGTGGTTTACTCACTGTGAGTCTCTGCAAAGAGAAAATAGAAGTAAAACAGCCTACACTGCTCACCACCTCACTGGTTCATCTCTGTGAAAAAACTAAAAACTGTGACAAGCTTCACAGGATATTTGTCGTTTCTGGCTAAGTACAGCACCAATGCTGAATTGCAAGATTGTATTGATTAATTATACCTGGGAGAATGCCTGGTTAGGTGAAGAACAAAACTCCATATCCTTATCACCACAAAATGGAAAAGAGTCTTTTTAGAAGGTCCTGTTCCTGCTCAACCAGAGCAGTCAGTATCTCTCTCTGGTATGAGGGCTGTTCCTCTCTCCTCCTCTAAAGATGAGATTAATAGGCATATCCAAACATGAGTATGTTAAGATACCAATTCCAGCAACAGACATTTCCTTAAAGCTCAACAGCTTCTCTATTAGACAAAATCACAGATGTCTGAATAAAATTAAATTTTGGATATGACTGGCTTCATTTATCATACTCAACAGCAATGACAAATAACTTGTTTTAAACAATTACTCTGTTTACTTTATGGTTTGAGTCTATCTGAACTTTGGCTAATGTACCTGCCAATTTTTACCATGCAACATAGCTGGCTATAAGGCTATTTTATTCAGATAGGTGAGGATCACAAATGATTGACATTGATATTATTATTTCTGTATTCTCATAAGATATTCAGCATGGCATATGTTCAGTAAAAACATTTCTTGGCAGCATCTAGTCAATTTGGCACATTTACTGTAATGCTGCCTTCTAAAATCAGCCCAACTCAATTGGCAACTTAAAGAACAATTCAGGCTCAATAGCAGTTTAACTAATAGCAACACTTGTTCTACTTCACCAAGTTCTTTATGTTATTCGCAATCCAACAGACTGCTTCTACCAGCTTGGCATACTCAGCCAGGCAGAATAAATTGCTTGAAAGGCTGAAATGAATTGTTTAATTTATTTTCTAGCTCTGAGCATTTTGGCATACATTTTGAGTGTTTGTGAGTCTGATGAGGGTTTTTTTTTTTTCTTTTCGATTGCTAAGTCATGCTGAATTTCAAACGCAGAATTTTCTCAGAATTAGCTCTGAACAATGCCCCACTGTACCCCACAGAGCCCTTTTTCCATCTGTGTGAGTGGCCAGTTTTTTTCGCAAATAAGCTTCTCCGAAAAAAAAAATACCATAAACCAACAGTAATGAACAAACACTCAGACTTAAAATTATTAGTATAATCTAAACTGAAATGTAATTTTATATAAGAAAAGTGACTAATTCAATAACATTTTCTTACAATTCAGAACTTTTCATTTGGCTTGTATAAATTTCTACAAGGGTTTTTCGATAGTTACCTATTCTTTGCCTCCTAAAGCGGTATGACTTGGAAAGCTCTCAGATAGCAAAAACATCCATTGTGCATAGAACCTTTAGGGTTCCCCCAGAGAAACCAACCAAAGAACCCTTAAGGGTGCTACACTGAATCTAGTGTGTTATTGCAAAATAAGTCAGGAATTCAGAAAGATATTATGTGGTTCTGAGACACATGTGGGGAGGCAAGAAACATTTCAAGAGGAGCCCAATTCCAAGCTTGCACCACATTATTCCTCTGTTTCTGTAATAGATGGCAAGCCTTGGATACCTATTACATCCTGATTCCTTTGGGTCTGCTAAGCATTTTTCCTTATCATCTGATGCACAAGCAATATCAAGCTAAACACCAGTGATCTGGAAATGTAATCATATCTGTATGGATGAAGTAACCTGTCTAATATTTCTACATATTGTGGAAATAGGCGAATGCCATGCAATCGTTCAGCATGTAGCTTTATCCTTTACATAAAAACCATGACTGTGGAAGATAAGAATATTTGCTCTACTAATAGAAAAAGGCTATAGGAACAATATATCCTCTAAATTTGTCTAGTACAATAGCATTCTTATTAAACAAAATTTCTTTCCATTTTATTCTAAAGTAAGCAACAATGCGGCACAACAACATTAATTTTTCAGTTGGGGAACATTTCTGAGCATAAGGCCTTAAAAAATGTAAGCATATAAAACAAATCTCTTGCTAATACTGATAGATGACTGTATACTGAAACCTAAACCAATGAAAATGTGTTCCAAATTCCCTAACATCAACATTTATTGTTTATTAAATGTGCTTTAGAAATAAACATGACTTGACTTACCAACTCTTAACACACAAAAACATCATTAAAATGGTTTTGGCGTTAAACGATCTTAAGAGACAGAATAAAAATAACGCATGTTCCAGCATGATAATGATCTGCAAAGTGTGTGAGCCACCAAACCCCATGGAGATCTCGGCATTTCACAGCTCAATATCCAAGCTGCGAAACATGTACAGGTAAGCCATTAGCTAGCTGAGTGAGCTAGACTAGCGCTAGCCAGATTTTTTGATGTTTTACGATATGAAAGCGCTGTATAAAACCTAAAACGTCACGCCGATGTTCTGATCACTTGCGTTAAATATATAAGTGCTCCTACAGCCTATAGCTAATGCTCGGGATTATGTCTAATGCTATCTTTGCTAGATAGCTAGAAACATGTATGAATTAACGTGAGATAGCTAGCTAGCTAATGAAACTCGCACCCCCAACAGCATGTGGCTATGTTAACTATCCAGCTAAGGTTGTCTTTATTTATTATATTAAAAAAAAAAAAGACGAATAGAATTGAATGGAAAATAGAATATTTTGTATTAGTTGTCAGTTATAGACATGTAAAAAAACATAATTTGTGAAGTAAATTACTCAAGTAGGTTTTCACTAGAGGACTTATTTATTTGAGTAATTTTCTTGATCAGTACTTTTATGTTTAATTTGAATCAAGTCAGTGTGTTTTAACTCTTTCCACAACTCAAAGAAAGCTTAGACAATGTAGAAATAATAAAAATAATACTGTCACAGTATATCTAAATTAATCCTATTTTATAAACATGGATACCAGTTCACTGGCTGAATTTCATACACCCTTCTGTTGTCCATGTAGTCCACTACTTAGTGTGCAAAATGGATTATTTCATATACTAAATAGTGCACTCATATATGGAGTGGAAAGCCGTTTGTAACTGAAGAAGCCCTCCTCGGGCAGTTTTTTTCTTTTTTAAATTTTTAAATTTTTTCTATTTTTTTTCCCGCCAGAACCAATGTGCGCGCGCCGTTAGAAGGGGGCGGGAAGGTTGGTTTGAGAGACGCAGGCTCGCGCGACGCTAACGGCTCTCTCTCTCCATCTCCATCTCTCTCTCTCTCTCTCTCTCTCTCTCCTCCTCACTGCAGCCTTCTCACCTCAGCGTCCTTAGCAAACACTTCACTGGAAGTAAAATCAGAAATTTGTCTGGAAAAGAAACGATTCGTGTCGAAGTGGAAGAGAGAGGGAGAAAGAGAGAGAAAACGACTCACCATCAGGCGCGTCAAAGCTGGAGAAAAGTCTGAAGTAGGTCGAAAATCAGAAGAATTAGAAGAAGAAGAAGAAAAAGCGACGTTCATCTGTGCTGAGGTAATTTTTTTTTCCCCCCTTCCCCATAATGACACTTGTCTCAAAATGTCTTTGTGAGGTAGAAACATCCTTAAAACGTTCATGGAAAATATATGTTTCATTCATGAGAAAGGACATGTGTGTGTGTGTGTGTGTGTGAGTGAGTGTGTGTTATACAGTTGTTTTTTGTTGTTAAAGGTTTAACAGGTCTCCTTCGTCTGCTGCAGAAGTGCAGTCCTGAGGTGAATCTGTAGCTCGTTCAGTCTCATTTCATCTCACATTTCATTCATATAACAAAAAAAAAAAAAAGGTAGGAGAAGACATAAACAGTTGACTTTCCCATCCTTTTACTTCTTATTGATTGATTGATTGATTGATGTTTAAGTAAAATGCAATAAAAAGGGCAATTTTAGTGTGGCATCACATATCACACATCACCCATCACACTAGCTGACATTTTAATCACTTCAGTTTACTTTTACTTACACCTGTTCACATTAGCATCTGAATTTGAATGTCATGTTAATGGAGGAACATAAATCAGTCTACTGATACTCTTATCGTAATGTAGGGAGACTGCAAACGTAGCCTGTGTGGGTATTTAAACAGGAAACGGTATGTTAAATAATATTAAGATAAATAGATTTAGATCTAAACAGATGTCTGTTAGATAGCTTAATATATTAATAGGATGCTCTCAGTACTGCCAGGCATCTGTAAAATAATAAATAAGAGAAGAACTAAATAGAGAATAGATGCACTAATTCACTGATACGCAGTTTTATTTTCACTGTCATTTAGATGAGAATGAAGAGGAATCAGTTGTTTTTGTGTTTATTTTATTCCTGCGATCAACGGGGAAGCAGAACTAGAGTATCAAGCTCTCGAGAATGCGCGAGTGCTTGTGTGTGTGTGTGTGTGTGTGTGCGTGTGTGTGCGCTTATGTGTGTGTGTGTTCGGTTAGAGGGGGTTGTATATGAGAGAAAGAGAGAGAGAGAGATTTAGCTTTTCAACCCAGCGTAGAATATGCTTCATGATATTATCTCTTGCTTTTTGTTTTGTTTTGTTTTGTTTTTTCCCTAAAAACCAGGCACGAACCTGTGAACTCATTCCCATGAAAAATTTCATTGTGCTTTTTAAAAAAAAAAAAAAAAAAATTCTATCCCATGGAAAAAAAAAAAAAAATCCATTGCAAAAGACCTTGAATAAAGACAAAAAAAAAAAAAAAAAAGCCCAAAACAAAACAACCCTGAGCAAAATCAATTGCCTGAGAAATGAGAGAACATTCTGCCAGGCTCGTCTCTATGACTGCGCCTAGAACAACAAAGAAGCGTGCAGAAAAGAAAAAAAGAAACACATTTCGCTTTCCTTGTATAGATAAACACACGGGAAATGGAGTGGAACAGATTAATGATTTGAAGCCACGGGATCTACAGTCAAGGCCGTGAGGGAACGGAGGCGGTGGCAGGTGAGGAACGAGTCAGGTTAAATGCTGGACGCTGGAGGTCTGCAGGCTCAGGGGAGCCATTTACAGCCGCCTCGTGTTACTCTGTTCCAAATTGAACGTTTCCTGGATTTTAGCACCATACGACGTATTTCAGTCTCGTGTACTGAAAGTGAGAGATACACAGCAAACTCAGAGCCTCTTTTGGACAGAGTCAAGTTTCCTAAAAGCTTCGCTACACAAAGATCATTAAATGGTAGATCATCTTAACTTTGCGATGCTTTTGGGGAAACTCGGTCTAATTACGTTACTTTCTAATTTTTTGCCACTTCATTGCCTCTGGAAAACTCTCAAACCCCAAACGCTTTTAAAATCAGTGTCTGAAAACTTAAAGATAGTAGATTACACATAGAAAATTGCCCCAAAATCTATAAGTCATAGATAGCTACATAGCTAGCTATGTGTCTGTGGGGGTAACGATGTGGTTCATTGTATCATTTGATACAAGTCAGTTGATTCTGCATATCGAACAAAATATTCAACTTCCCGCATAATAAAGTAGTCATAAAACAACGCTTATATTACGTGAGGTGAAGTAAACATTTAAACTTAATCAAGTCCACACTCCCTACTCTATTTCTTGAATTAGGAGAGACTGTAGGGTTTTTTTTTTAAAACATGCTTCTCCTAAGCATGCTGTTTTTCACAAGCTAATATACTAGCATACTATTGTAGTAGCATATTAGCTTGGGAAACAAGCAATGGCTATGCTCATCAGCAAATGGGAACTGGAAAATTCCCTTAAATCTCCTGTTGATTGCCGACTTCCTGGTAAGTTACGACTCTGACGACTAGTTAGTGGTGTACAATACACCAGCGCTAATACCACAAACATATGGCTAATACAAAACACACACACACACACATGAACACGCAACAAATTCTCGGCCTTTTCTCGCCGATTCAGTTCGGGATGAAGAAATCACTTTGGTGATTGAGAAGTTCATATTCAGTAGTGGAGAACACAGGATTCAAAAACACATCTAGGGCTACTGAGAGCTGTGTAGAATTTTGTGTACTGTTTCACCCCTGCTATCTCTTTATTGATTTATCCACCTTGTGCCTTTATTTTAGCATTTGCCATCAAGTATCTTCTTAAAAGCCTGTGCAAAAAAAGTTATTCATGGCTCACTGAGACTTCTACTTGCTTCAAAGTTGTAGCCACAGTTAAGAGCACGCCTTGAGAACATTTTATTTAATGAAGTCTATTAACTATGAAGACATTTAGGCATTTTAATATTCACTAGCCAGTCAGTTCAGAGATGTGGAGAAGATGCTTATTGGATCTTATTCCCAAGGATTTTGTTATTCCCACACTTTTGTTTAGTTTTTCTTTGATTCTGTCTAATTGTAGTGTTTTGTTTTCAGGTCTTAATGTTGTAGACCTATAATGTAAACCGCCCCTCATTAATCATCTCTGTAGCTCAAAAGTGGTTTGAATTAATAATTGGGCCACATTTCCTCTTGTTAGGATTGTTTATTTATTCTTCATTAGTACAGCAGTGCTGCATTGTGCAGAGCGCATACAGGGTGAGTCCCTCTGTGTTTGTACCTAAATCTTTTTCCCTTTGCTCACATGAGTTAAAAATGGTAAGTGCAACAAGACAACAACATAAGGTCCCTGCTGTCTCTCTCTCCCTCTCTCTCTCTCTCTCTCTCTCTCTCTCTCGCTCCCCCCCCAAAAAAAAACAAAAAAAAAAACATATGGTGGCTGTGAGATTCATAACGCTTCATTATTACCGCAACGCAAAACAATTATCAATTATCACAACACAAAAAACAAATCTGACAACATTATTTATGGAAACAGCCACACATAGAAATTTTTACTCTAGATTAGGTGGTGATCACATTTCTACTACTTTATAGAATTAAAAGAAAACACACAATTGGTTGGTTATCTGAAACACGTCTGACGTGGGGTTGAGGAGAGCGGCCATTTTGATTGTTTTTTTTGTTCCGTGTTTTATTTTCATTAGTTTTCCTGAGAGAATCTGGAAGTGGGTTTAACACATGTTGCATCAACTGTCCAGTACTAAACAACAAATCATTTTTTTCCATAATATAATTTATTGTATAGTCTCAGGCATCAGAGAAGTGTGGAGCCTATTCTGTGCTTTATTAAACAAACATGACATGCATATGTCTGTATTGGACCTTCAGGATATTATTAACATGCGATACCTCTACAACGACAAATACATTTCTTTAAGCTTAATATGTTTGTGATTACTTTCCACCTGGTTAATTTGAACGCCACATGGTGGCGGCGCCATTCAGTGTGTTTGTCATTTTAACACATTGAGGTAAACAAACACTGAGATTTCTGAATATTTGTTTTAGCTTGAGTCCTCTATCCCTCTCCTGAGTCGAGGGAATATAAACAATAAGGCTGCATAAAATTTTCAGCATTTGTGCTGTCTGGTTTGGTCTTATGTTGGCTGGTGTCGAATTTGGTTTCGTATTGAGGTAAATTTTTAAATTTGTGTTGTGCATCTCTCGGTCACTGTAAAAACATGAGAAAATGCATCCATCCATACAGTTTCCAGGCAGCAACAGTGATTACAACTGTCAAAATATCCAATACCTGAGATGATGTACCATCTAAAAGTAGTCCTCAAGATTCTGACAACTTGTCAGAATCTGCAAGGTGAAATGTTAGCATTAAGCTTGTCTCTGCCAGTGTCAAATCCTGCAGTTCTTAGACATAGAGGGAGGAAAATGACAGAGAAGACATCAAAATACTTCCAGGAACAGAACACATTGTGTTAAAGTTAGAGAGAGAACCAGGTGAGACTACATGTAATAAGGCATCAGAGGATAGTTTTCCCGCCCAACCGACCTGGAACTGTGTCTCGCTCTACAGTAGAAGCTCGTTAGCAGTAAACAGGCAGTAAACAGGGTTCGATGGTGTACTTTTGGATGAGCGTCTTCCTGCACACTTTTTCCTTTTCTAGCCATTGCTTGGTTAAAACAAAATGGTTGGAGTTTATTAGTTTTGAAAAGGAAGGAGTTTGTACAAGGTGGCGGTTATGTGACAGGAGCTTTTCAGTTTCAGTGCTGGAAGGTGTCGCTTACTCAGACAGAGCGAGAATTCCAAATTTATACACCGTCGGGAATTCTTCATCAGAGAGCCAGTAAAAAGCTCTCTTCACAGTTGTCTATATTTAGTTAGCTCGCTAAGCTACTGTCAGGTTTGTTCGGGGGGGGGGGGGGTGTTGCATCGCATCTCGAACACTATTGGCAGTTGTGTAAGTCAGTCAGTCACTTCAACACGACGTGGTTCTGATTTCCTATCTGAAAAGGAAATATGTCAATCAAATAACAGCTAAGAAGCTATTTCATGAGGAATTGAAGGGTTCTTGTGGGTTCTTTCTCTATGGGGAAACCCTTAATGGGTACATCTCTATTAGAGAGGGCTCCAGAGAGTGGTCCTCTATGGGGGAGGCCCATAGGTATATCTCTGTCAGAGAAGGTTCCAGAGAGTGGTCCTCTATGGGGGAGGCCCATAGATACATCTCTATCAGAGAAGGTTCCAGAGAGTGGTCCTCTATGGGGGAGGCCCATAGGTACATCTCTGTCAGAGAAGGTTCCAGAGAGTGGTCCTCTATGGGGGAAGCCCATAGGTACATCTCTATCAAAGAAGGTTCCAGATAGTGGTCCTCTATGGGGGAAATCCTTAATGGGTACATCTCTATTAGAAAGGATTCTAGAGAGTGGTCCTCCGTGGGGGAAACCCATAGGTACATCTCTATCAGAGAAGGTTCCAGAGAGTGGTCCTCTATGGGGGAAACCCTTAATGGGTACATCTCTATTAGAAAGGATTCTAGAGAGTGGTCCTCCGTGGGGGAAACCCATAGGTACATCTCTATCAGAGAAGGTTCCAGAGAGTGGTCCTCTATGGGGGAAACTCATAGGTACATCTCTATCAGAGAAGGTTCCAGAGAGTGGTCCTCTATGGGGGAAACTCGTAGGTACATCTCTATCAGAGAGGGTTCCAAAGAGAACTCCTAAAAATGCATAGCTTCTTTCTCAGTAGGTAGAATGATCAGGATCCAGGTGAAATTCCAGACTTACATGTCCAAAAGACACGATCGAAGGCCAGAAGGAAAGGTGGTGTCTGAAAATCTGGCCAAAAGTATTCCCAGATGACTCAGCAGTCTCGTTCTAACCCTCTGGAAATTTGCAATCTGATCTCAGCACATGGGGGGAGTAAATGCAGAAAGAAGTGACTGCATGGCAGTTACACGTTCATGTTTATGCATGTCTCAGGTGAGTACTGGCCAGGTCATGTCACGCTTCGAAATGCTAATTTGGAAGTGGAAAAAAGGTCTCTCATCTTTCAGTAGAAAGCAATAAAGAAGCTTTGGAATCTGTTCCCTCACAGCAGGGCTGTGTGAAAGCCTTGCCATACTTGTTTTGACAAATGTTACTTTATTGTTCCACATTTCAGCACTTATTGAGCACAACTATTTCCTAGCTTTCATCTTTTGAAGTCAGAATAGAGGAATAAAGGGAGTGCATAACTACAGCCATTAGCATACAGTACAGTACAATACAATACAATAGCTGTCATCAGGATATTTTAAAGGCTGTCCTGGATTTGGAGATGATGCAAGCTTCAGTCACTGGAAGGATAATAAGAGGTAAATTAGGTAAGGTTTTTTTTTTTTTTTTTTTTACCAGAAATTCTCTTCAGCCTTAACAGGTAGAAGCAGCTAAGGAACAGGAAGGAGAGGTTTGGCTTTGGCCACTTACCAACCATTCACATTGTAGTTGGTCTCTTACGGGTGTGGCATGAGTGCTTCTCTTGTTGCTCGTAGGCGTGAACCGTCTGTCCAGTGTTCTTTGTTCTGATGAGAAAGGATAGTAGCCAACACACGATTTAATTTAATGTGATTTACCTTTGTTTATTCAAAATGCATTCTAATATTTCAATAAAATGAAAAAAGGGTAAAAATTGGTAGCTTGATGTACTTTACACACATGCTAGGATTTGTATTAGCTTTGTTAGCAAATCAGCAGCACAAGGCTAACTTTACTAGCTACGTAGACTCACCAGTGGCACCAAACAAACAAACAAACAAATTTCACACTTTAGTTAGTGTGTGATCAGTGTGTTAGTTAACCTATACTAATTGATGCACGAATCAGTGTGAAAATTGTTTGTTTGATTTACGTTACATGCCAGACTTTGTATTATCTGTCAGCAAATTAGCAGCCCAAGCTAACTGTACCAGCAGCAAACACTACAGAGACACCAACGATTTCTGCTACTTCCTTCCAAGCTTTTATTTTTCTTCGTAACGTCTCTATACGCATTTAATGAGAGGCGTATATGACAGGATAAAATGGAACAACGGTTATAATTTTTTTTTCGAGTTCTGTACTATAATGTTGTACGATTGGTCCGAGGAATCATTCGAGCTAGTCGTTTGGATTAGTCGCTTTACAGTGTCATATCTAATTTGCATAAAATTGAAAAAAATCTCAATTCGCGCGGTCGCTTGCTGCTGTCACTGAAATCGCTGCTCCGTGTCACACATGTACATAGAACAGTGAACGGTCAGCTGTCGCTTTGTCGCTCGCCAGTGTGAACGCAGGTTTATGACTCACAATTCATACTGAATTTCATTTGGCCTCATGACCTGCTTTCACTGTGCTTCGTCCTGCAGCTTTGCCAGAGCTTACTGTAAAATCACAGAGAACAAGCAAACACGAACAAGTGAAGAGTAATAATGAGCTCATTATTATATAGCTTAACAGCTGCCTTGATTTCCAAACATGGCCTATTCGAGCGTGTCAGTCTTTTCTTCTCTGCTTCCTTAAACTTTCTAGCTGAATGATTGTAGATGTACAAGGGGGGAAAAATAGTCTTGTGAAGTCACAGATAAGCATTAATTCTAGGATGGGCAAATTGAGGCCATAATGTCACAGCTCTCCTGTAGCTTAACTTCATCCTCTTCTATGCCCTGTCTACGGCTGCTGGCTCTCAGGCATTAATGACCTCGATTTGTGGTGGAAAAAAAGCCGGGTCTCTCTCTCTCTATCTCTCTCTCTCTCTTTCTCATTCTCTTACACAGTTCTATTCAAGCCTGGCTTACGATTAACCAGATCTCTTCTCGTTTTCTTCTCCTGTCTTGTGGATGCGATCTCATCAGGCCGTCTTGTCAGAGCGAGATTGCTAGCCAAGTCAACTTTTTAACTGCCGTGTGTTCGCTATTAATCATTACCCTACACATAATTTTAATTAGAGTCAGTTGTGATTGGAGGGAAACAGACGGATTGCTAATGATCTCAGTAGGTGCTAAGCAGACTGAGAAGCAAAGCCACAGATTGCTTATTCTATTGAACGGTTTTGAAGGAGGAGAAACACGAGGGACGATCGATTAAAGAGCGGCAGGATTATCAAATGGAAACCTCTGGATGTGACGTGGCTGTCACAGTTCTGACACCTAGCTGATTATTTACAGATGGTGGAGCAACATCAGCGTTCTCCGATGAGGGCAAAGAGCCAGAAGCAACCTGTGAAATATGTGCTTCAGCATCAGCTTTAATGCATAACGACAGTGAAATGATGATGTTGATAAACCAGGAGTCCCACAGGAGCCTGAACATGATGTGTTGATATGTTTCGTGTGAGTTTTGTGACAGCTGTCCATAAGGTAATATTTGAAAGTTGAAAAATCCTCACTGCTTGCTATGCCTGACATATTCATATACGTACGTATGTTCAAATGACAAGAGAACATATATGGAGATAAACAAGATGGAGAGAGCTTAATTTCCGAGTCACTGGAGATTTTCAGTCATGAAACGATACACGTCAGATTGAAACTGTATTAGAAAATAAGTATACTATTAATATTCTTGTCTTAAACTCTTGTATTCCAACTCTTATTTAAACTATTGTACTATTTTATATGAGCGTATCCTTTCCTTTCTGTTTATTATCTAGATACAAGCCCTTAATATGTTTATTATTAAGCTTTAATGATAGATTTCTTAGCAAAACAACACAGAAGAGTTCTTATTTACTGTCAAACTAGGCTATCATTACTAGTGAGAACATCTGGCTGCAATTTATCTTGTAGCTTAGTTATCTCCATTAAGCAGCCAGTTGAAGAATCATGGTAATAAAACCTTGAGAATATATATAGATAGATAGAGAAAGAGAGAGAGAGTGAAAAGAAAATAAGCAGAAACTATCAATAGAAAAAAAATATTTCTTTACATGCACCATGATCTTTGACAATTCAACTTTGGCGTAGATTTACCGCATAATTTTCCCGATGAAAAAAATATCCTATAGGATAGGGCTGTCAAAACAAATTTGAATTTCATTAGACTATAATTTTATGCTGCTGCAGACAGAATAAAAAAATAGCAGCAGGGCTACACAGTGGTTATGAAATTAACTCAAAAAAAAAAAAAAAAAGGATATTATAATATTGAGCAGCAAGATTAATTTGACCAAAAAGATTACGAAATTCGTTTTTCATGGTAATTATGGTAAAAATGGGATTGTAATGCTCATTTTGGGGAATTAAATGTACAATTAATTAAATGTAAAACATAAAATATTAAACTTCAAGCTTTTGCCTTGGAATATGTAAATAGTATGAAAATTAGATTAGTGAAATGTGTTATGACAGTTTTAATAGAAATATGTTAAACCTAGTGTATTTTAATGATAGATGGAAATAATAGTGATGTGTTTTAAAAGCAGTATGTGGTAACACTGGTGAAAAAAACCATAATGTAAGCTATAGGAAACAATAGAAAAATCGAGATTTGGCAAGATGCATAGTATCTTGGCTGGTGGTTGAATGATTGCTCGACACGGACGATTAATTAGGCTGACATTAAGCATTTTAAGGTGATCGACTAAAGTGCTCGAGCTCTCTCTGCAATCGCATTCTGCCTTCAAACGCAACGAACCATCACAGAGAAAGCACTGGTATTGGAGTTCCCAGTTCCTCAGACTGAATTCCTAGCTCTCAAAGCGTTAAAAATGCTGTGGTTGATGTTGTTTATTCCTTACTTTTACAAATAACCTTGAAGATATGTTGATATTGATGATAAGATAATTAAAAAACAAACAAACAAACAATGGCTTAAGCCGGGGCCTTAGCAAAAGTGTATTGATTTGATGAGAAAACCTGCTCGGAAAACTGACTTCCGGTCCAAAATACTTGTTTGCGTTTACCCTCCTGTCAGCCATTTTATAGATACTTTACGGGCCACTGAAGATTCTGGGGGCGGAGCTTCGTGAACTTGGGCAGAAATCATTCAAACGTCGAGCCCACCTAATGGCTAGAGACCTAATCCTGAAAAAAAGATTACATTTACCTAAGGCAACGCTAAGTTGATTAATTATATTATATACCATTTATAAGATGTGTTTACTCTAACCTTGACAGAGTTTGACAGAGTTAAAATTAAAATTGCCAACAGCACAAACTCGACAAAAGCATAGCGCTTTACATACTACATCACTCATATTACAGACTCAGCGTAGTTTAGAGTTGAACGATATCGGCTACTGTGTTGACATCGACATCGCATGTTCCGCGTGTGCAGTAGTCGTATAGCAAAGGCTACTGTAGTGAATTAAGTTAGTGATTTTACGCTAAAACATTGTTCCTCTTTCGTAGGAGACTGGCAAAAGTCGAACAGTGAAAACTGAACTTAGCTGAAAATTAATCAGATTTAATGAGTTTATCGTTACTGGTTTTGCACGAACTACATGTGCTCATTACATGCGATTAAAGTGTTACTGGTCCATGAGGCATGCAAAAATGTTCAAAGGTTAGGCAAATGTATGGCATTTTCATTTGTTATTATAATGTTCTATGGTATCTGGCAGAAAAATTATCATATTGTCCTTGAAGATTTTAAGTAGCGTAATGTTCGTGTAGAATGTCTGTGCTCATGTTGGAACGCCTATATAAATAAAAAAGTGCATGGTTTTTTTTTTATTGAAATATGGCCAGTCCATAGACTGTGTACACTTACTTAAGCCCTATTGATATTTATTGATGCAGACTAGCATGTTTTCAGAATGAAAATCTGTCTATGTGTATGTCTAAAGCTGAATAAACCTCTTAACAATAGGTTATTGCTGTTCCCTAAAATATCAGCTACTGTACTGTTCTCTGAAGAAAGCACTTCCAGCCACTTTTTAACTTTACGGTTACTTATTTCCACATCATGCTGCTTGTCATCCTTCAGACAGCTTGTCATTTTTACTTCTTGTGAAGATTGTTTTGCAAAAGTTAAGTCTGACCTAAATCCTAACTCTCATGTTGACATCTATTGTGGTTCTTGTACAAAACCAATAGATTGACATGTTCTTTTGTGTGTAATCTTTTTAGCAGACTCAGTGAAGGGGGTTAATTATACTGAGGTGTATTGCAGTACTCTGTGTTCCAGTGTATAGAGAACTTAGTAAGTATTGTTATGAATAATTATTTAAACACTAGTACCTATTAGTCTAAAGATATTATGCATTAATATCAATAAGGGGTGGCAAGGCTTTGTGTCGATCTTTACTCTTTGCTTGATTTAGCCAACGTAGTAAACAGCACCCATGCTCCAAGTTCCAAACAGATGATTGCAAGCATTTAAAGGCATTCGGGAAAGAACTAGAGGCATAGGTAACAACGGTTATATTTTGTGTCATTGGTTTTTGAGACAAAAACAAACCTGGCGTTCGTAATGCTAGACTGGTTCATTAACTAGCAGTAATCAGCTAATTCATGCAAATAAACTTGACATTAGAGAACTAATTAGCTCTACTCGGATACATTTTTTAGTTATTGCTTTGCTTTGGAGCTTGCTGCTGCGATTGCTGCTAATGATTTTTAGTGTTGCTAGCTATTAGCACGTACATAATATACTTTTAATAACAGGTACAGAGTAATGAAAATTATGTAGTAGGAAAACGGAAACTCGTTCCTGATACATGTGCAACCCGAAATAAATGTCTAGCAAAGGTGTGCTCAAATATAAAATGAAAACAGTATTATTGTACATGTATTACACAAAGGGGTAAATTAATTTTTTTCACATTTTCATCTGAGGTGGTCTGAATTTGCACTGCACTGGTAATCCTTTAAAATGTGCTATGGTGGAAAAACAGTGTTTTAGTTTCTCCATTAAATTTCACATCATGTTAATTCAGATTTTTATCTAATTTCAAAGCAAACACTACTAGAAGAAACTACTGTTTAGTGTATTGTTTCAGATTAAACTCTGTGTGCTATGGTTTCTCAGTTCTGACTTGAATAAACAGACTTCTCGTAACTCTTCCAAAACACGATTGTTTAGAGGATACTCCAAGATGGCTCTTCTAATGTTCTAAATAATCTAAGTTGTCTTATGTTGAGTTCATCTAAATACTCATTCTCTGGTACCCTAATGTTCGGTAACCCAGCCTGCTGGAAGATTATTATTGATAATGTTTGCTCTCAGAACTACTTTAACAATAATTTCCACTGCTTAATGCTGAAGAATTTCTCACCATGCCACATATTCTTGGTTGATCTCTGAGTCATCAAAGCTTTCAGCTTTCTGAATGTCTTAAGATAAGAGCGGCCAATGCTAACATCCCACCACCAACCACCAGTTTTCCTTTAAGCTCCACAGGCTTAACCCGAACACTGCCTTGTTCCTGTAAGGTGGCTATGATGTAGTAAGTGTTTCATAAATGTGGTTTTTGACATGTGAGTAGCAAAGCTACCCCCCATCTGCCCTCAAACGGTCAGCCTGTCATCTTCCACAGACTGCCGTGATTGAAGCTGTGCTGACGCAGCAGTGTTGGCAGGTCATGTATTGAAAGCAATTTCCATGGGGTCGAAATGTTTCTCTTCACAATGTACTTTGGTTCTCAGAAACTAAAGCACTGCCCCTTGGAGACCTTTGCCTCTGATATGTTTGCTCTATTTTTTTCTCTATTCCTATTATGCGATTGTATTTCACCCCATTCTCAGCCTCAGCATATCTACCCACTGAACTGGAATTGTCCTCAAAACTGGTGTGTAGTAGTAGTAGTAGTGTGTGTGTGTGTGTGTGTCCCCGCTTTCATTGACTGAAACTCTTCAGTCAAAAAATATGCAAGCAGATAATAAGCATGAACAGCAGTTTATATCAAGGATGATTTAATTCAGAAGACTAGTTTCCAGTCACTGGTTTACAGGTTCTAAGGAAATAACTGAAAAATACAAACTCTTGTTCATTAAATTAGCGGGTGGGAAATCCATCCCCTTAACCACTCAGGATTGTATGTCACCCCGATCCAGACAGCAAAAAATATGTTGTACTAAATTGTTCATAGTCCTATCTAATAATTATGTGAACAATCCTTAAAAAGTGTTCAGACAAAGTCTGCTGTATGCAGTTATAGCTAGCGTTATGTTTATAAAATGTTATTAAGCTCTAAAGGACATTTGTCTCTTTGACATTTTTGGGATATTCATCCTTCAATCCATTCATTCATTCATTCATTCATTTATTCATTTATTCTCCTGGTGGAGATTATCAACAGTCTGAGAAAGTCAGAACAGACTTTTGTACCCCTTACCAGATTTACCTGAACTCCTTCAGGGGGATCCCGGTATTCCCAGTAAGAGATGTAATCTTGGAGGATCTCCTGGATTACAGAGCTCCTCACCCTATCACAAAGACTAATCCCAGCAACCCTGGTGAGGAAGCTCATTTCTGTACATCTGTACATATGACATTATTTTTCCAGTCACTACCAACATCTAGTGATCATAGATGAGGATGAGGATTTAGACTGCCTGGGAAACAAAGAGCTAGTGTATATCTGAAAACTGAGCTCCTGCTTCACCATCATAGCGCGGTGCAATGACTGTAACGCTGCTGCTGCTGCTGCAATCCATTTGTCATCCATCTCACACTCAATGAAGTGAAGTGTGAAGTGACATTCCATGTTGCCAAAGCCATTTTCCACTGCAAGGGTCTAGTCAGTGTAAGTATGTGCATTGCATATCGGCATCCCAATGGCAATCCACCTGACCTCCAACCTTCATCTTGTGGGTGCTGAGTCCAAAAGATTGCCCCATGTCGCCAGGGTGGTCAGATAAACAGGTGCTCACGTGCGGATACCACCTTCAGGCTTGGCTCTAAGGGTGGGTCCTGGTAACCCCAACCTGGGCAGGATACACTTTGCCTTTTTTGTACCCTTTGATCTGTTCATCGAGGGTCTGACCTCAAGGATCTGTTCATTAAGCTCCTGGTGCCATAGCCCTGAGGTTCACCGAAATACACAAACCCCTTCACCATGATCCACGAAGGGGCCTTGGAATATGCAGGCTACAAAGTCACGCCTGGTTTGAATATGACCACTGAATAACCCAGTTCTCCTGGCTAGCTAAATGCAATCATTAATGCTAGCTTTCTCTGATTGGTAAGACTAAGAGGACTCTTGATCTATCCTTTCTTCTTGAGGCCTCTCGCCTTTATTCTCTAGCATTGAGAGTGATATCAAGTTTGGATTCTAACTTTTTCTTGACTCTGTTTGAGGAGTTTGAAGTTGGGACAGATGGTGCTTAAACTGTGCTTTTATGCTACCCAACTACTATGCAAAATAAGACTTAAAAACATATTGGGATGGTTATCTATGCCAAACACACACGCAGTTCTTTTGCACAGATGTGAAATGTTTGTGTGGATGAATTTCTCTTACCACATGTGACAATATTGTCACACTTTATAGTTTTGTCTGGTCGTACTTTTCACTTTTTCTTGTATTTTTAATTAATTTACCTTAAGAATGTAATTCAAGTCAAACTCAAGACACTGCAATACTATTACAGAGGCATGTTTAATTAACCAACTTGATGAATTAACCAATCTTTGTCATTGTAGAGGACATTGTTGGGATTTAGCATGGTTCTGTGTGTGAGTATTTCAGTAATTCAGTCTTACAATCATTGATCAGTCTGAAAAAATAATAATGCTGTATAGGCATCATGCTTTATTACGGGGATTGTGAAACATTTTTCGTTACCTCAAAAGTCCGATGTCATGAGAATTTGTAGATGCCTGAAAAAAAAGTTTCTTTAAATTACTAAAAAAAATTAGTTTGTCAGTTATATTCCATTGTTATTAATGCTTATGATCTCGACCATATGATTTATTTGGTTGCAGAACCTATAGACCATTTACTCTAAGACATAAAAACCAGTTTTGACAGAATATCAGTCTGATAAATCCTTCAGATATATGACAGTAGATTTTCCCAACAGATCGGACATACATTACACCCCAGCAGTGTACAAAATATACCCTATACAGGGAGTTCTGGATTTTCCAGTGTTATCACTCATAAACCTGTCTAAGAGAGTGCTTAATATAATCAACATTTGTTTTAGCCTCTGGAGGAAAGTGAATGGAGGGAATGATGAAGTGAGTACCATTTTGAATCAAGGCACAGAAAACACAGCTCTTTTGTCTGAAAAGAGTTTCCAATCTGCACCTCCAGGCGCTTGTAGTTATTTTAATCTCTCTTCACCATTGTGAAAAATGCACAACAATGGGTCTGTGTTCTTCAGACTGTCAAGAACGTGAGAGCCGATAGTATTGACACAGGAGCTGTCTGTTTTTTCTTCTAAACCCCAGTTGAACTCCTAACCCCTCGCACCATATAAACCCCATTCTGGACACTAAATAGGATGCCTAAATATTACAGACTTCATTAGTAAACTAACATACTACTTAGTACAATAAGTTATTGCATCTTCCCAGATTTTTCAGAAGTGGTTTTACCGTGATGCTTCAGTGTGTTGTGAATCACCAACGCAATCCCCAAGTGCCCGTTATAACTGTTCAATCTGCAAGATCAGATCAAAGCCGATAGTAGCAGCCTAGCCCTCTGATTCTAGCATGTTAGCTGCTTTTGCAGATCTGTGGAGAGATTATACGAGCTGTCCGTAGGGCTTTGCATGACGGTTATCAGGAGCTCATCTGCCTCGAAGGCAGTTAAAGAAAAAAATGTGCTTTGTGTTACGTTGTATGAGAAATTTGTTGTTTTTGGAAGATGCAGAGGTTGTACCTGATCTGGCATATGATGTGTTAGTTCCTATTAGTTAGTTCCAATTCAAATCTGACAGCTCTGTCCGGGAATGATTATGAATTAATATCACACGATTGTCAGGATGACTCAAAGTAGCTCAGAAACATTGTGTTTTAAAGTTGTTGTTTTTTTTGAAGTCGTTGAATATTTCCATACAAACGAACATTACACAGTGTCTGGTGTTCATAAACACCAGACAGGTTGTAAATTGCATTAAAAACAAATGATTAAACTATGATATTTATTGCAAAAACTACATCCTGTGACTCTTTATGACTTTTGGAGGGTCTTGGCATGCATGTGCACATGCACAAGAAGGTATTCAGATGATATTTTATTTTTATTCTTAGATTTTTTTCTATTGTTCTCCTGTATTTACTCACCTGCCAATTTCCACCCACTAGCCAGCTCTCCCTATTTTACAACCGCTACCAAGCGTGAAGGCTAACGCGTGATTCCTTCGAGACACGTGAAGCCAACTACAGTATCTTTTCTATCTGCTGCTCATGCTACGTCACAGGCTAGCGAAACACTTAGAGGAAAGAGCTGTCTGCCCTTTTCTGCATACTTGAGCTCACAGATGCCTGTGATTGCCTGGTGCCACTGTGATTGACAGGGGAGAGAGAATAACGCCATCCCTCCTACCCGGAGAGCTTGGCCAATTTTTCTCCCTTGGTGTCCAGCCATCCTGGTGATATTTACCACCTCTGCTGTGTAGAAGAGATGAAACACAGCCACCTGGCAGAACTCTTCCTGGAAAAACAATCTAGTAAAGCTTAAAGTAATAAAAGAAGCCAGGGCAGGCACATGGGTGACATTTGATTCATGGTGCACAAGCACCTCAAACAAATGATGGACAGCAGCTCTAATTATCAATGAAACCATGACACTATATCTAAAGAATTTACAGAGACTGTATATTTGGGAGCTGTGCATACCATCTGTACATGTGTGGCCTTTGTTATGGGCATAATTAAGTGTTCTTTTCTGCTCTGGTAGAAATATCAGAGCAGAACGTGACCCTAAACCTGTAGGTATGAATGAAAGTGACTCATATGAGAACAGACACCTCTGTAGAAACAAACTGCAACTGGTGCCAACCTGGTGAGTGAGCTGCTGGCCAAGTTTTAGTTCTGAATCACAAAATCCTCTTTAAGTATGGTCAAAGCTGAAATTTTAATGTTGGAATAATAATAAAACTAAACCATTATACAGAGCAGTTAATCTTGCATCTGTTCATCAAGCTTTATTCACTGACCTAAGGTCAGTTTCACCTCATAACATTTATATATTCAAATGGTTTAATATTTAACACACGTATATGTACTATTTTATGCTAACAGACCCATGAAAACAAATAATCCCTTAAAGTCTCAGATTCTGTTCAGAATTACATTCTTCATCCCTGTACATACATACACCATACTGGCGAGAAGTATGTGCACACCTGACCATCACACCCATATGTTCTTGTTGAACATCTCATTCCAGATTTATTCCCCCTTTGCTGTTATAATGAGCTCCACTCTTCTGCGAAGTCTTTCCACTAGATGTTGGAGCGTGGCTGTGGGGATTTGTG
>CM075017.1:1015201-1048498 GCA_037576675.1 Pangasius sanitwongsei | reverse complement strand
TAAAACATTTTTTAAATATTAATTCTAAAAAATCCAAAATTTAAATATTAATTAACCTTGGTACCTTTTTTTTTTTCTTTCCTGTGCCCCCCCCCCCCACCCCCCCCCCCCCAACCCCATACACACACACACACACACACTTATTATCTCCACTCTTTGAAGCACAATCTCAGGTTAATGAGCATGGACAGCTTGAGCCTCTTCCGTTGTCTGTTTTGTTTGGGATCAGTCTCAGCACCCCTGGCTAAAGTGACAAAAAATCAATGGCGACGAGGGGGAGAGTGCCCCTCCACTCCTGCCATCCTGTCATATAGATTGCTCATTGACTTCTTTTCTTTACTACCCCTCCACTACTACTCCTAATCCCAGGCATCAGTGGCACGGTGACCTAGGCAACAAATAGCAGTCTCTTGACAGTCAGCGCAATGCTGTCATGTTTTATGGGTTATATTGTTGTGGGAGAAAGTAACAGTACCAGGTGCTCAGTGATTATCATCTCTATTTTTATTACCAATCAGGGGTCTCAATAGTGTCCTCGTTTCACGCATCTATGAACATATAAGTTATATAAGTGTGGTGACAGACGAAAGCAATTCCCAGATGTTATGAATATAATCGGCACAGCCTACACTAGGCTTGTATGATATTGATTTAAGGAGAGTCGGGGAGGGGAGGATGTAATAATATAATGAGCTGTGCAGTCGGGAGCTGCTTACTGGCAGAGACAGTCTCTGTAATATGGAGTAAAGTGTAAATAAACCATAACAGTGCATTTTCAATATAATCCTTCTACAAATGGATTGTCTAAAGTCCACATGGCAGACATTTTCACTGTTGATCTGCTGCTCACTGTTTTTTGAAAGCGTCTGCATATTTAATCACTTTCTTTTTATCATCACCATTAACGTTATTTTGTAAAGTGTTAGATTTGACACTTTGTTGTAGGTCTAAATAATCCTTTTTAGGTCAAAATTTTCATCCTTTTTTTTTTTTCTCTTTCCACTCAAAACCAAAAGTGCCGTTTTTGACAATTTTTAACCCAAAATATATTGGTGGCGTACCTAATAAATAAGGGTGTAACGATGCACCTTGGTCACGATTCTATTCAATTGAATTCACGATACCGGATTCACGATCCGATTAAATTGGATTCAATTCAATTCAATTTTATTTGTATAGTGCTTTTAACAACGGACATTGTCACAAAGCAGCTTTCCAGAAATATATAAATTCAGGATATGCATTTTAAATTTATGAATTGGTGAGGAAAAACTCCCTGAGATGATATGAGGAAGAAACTTTGAGAGGAACCAGACTGAAACGGGAATCCATCCTCATCTAGGTGACACCGGATAGTGCGATTATAAATAATTCCCTTCTATAACTATAATATATGGTCAAAAAGTGCAATTGTGTAACCACAAGAGTTATCAGCTATTCACTGATGGAGACTTGAGTACAAAATTGTTCGTGGAAATTGCAGTCCTAAAGCTATCATTGCAATTGTAGTCCTAAGCCATCGTAGTAAAACTGTTCATCTCAGTTGAAGTCCAAAGCCATCTTCATGGTTTCTAAGTGGTACCATCCCCAGTAATCTCATATAACTTCAGGCTGTTCGTGTGGGCCGTCCTCAGCAGCAGCGAGTGGTTTGGATTCTCTGAATATTTTGAACGGTATTTGAATGAAGAATAATTATGACCGAAAAGACTCCTTTATTTATTTCTGAATAATAAACAATGCAAAACAATGTGCATTTTTGTCTGTATAAAACTAACAAAATAGTAAATTGTGAACAGAGGTTTAATATTGTAAACAAAACATACTACAGGTTCAGTATATCTTAAAAATGAATAAACAAACAAATCCAAAAAATGTATTTAAATGAACAAAGTCGTCCTCCGATGTTATATTGCTGAGCTCCTACGCACAATGCGTAAAGGTCGACAGGTCTGGTCACATGATATAATATAATATAATATAATATAATATAATCAGAGTAGACATCACTAGATATCATGGCAGTGTAATATCGTGTAGAGATGATTAAATCTTATATCGCACAAGCCTAGGCAACACCCATTAGTTGAACTTGTATGCCACCGACGTCGCTGCTTTTTTTTATGCTGAAATACTTTATCTCTGTGGCAGTGAGAATGTAGTGATTTCAGATACATCATTTCCACCTCATGATTATGATTATGTTTGTATGATTATCATGATTATGTTGTGATATATGACCCCTCTGCAGAGATTACCATGTTAATCACCTCATATTTTTTTGTGACAGAACCCACAGCAGCACTATGTTCACTAGCTGAGTAATAGCACTGTCGACTTCAGACCCTCTAATTCGCTAATAGTTCCAGTGGGCCGCTAGGGGGTCTGATTATGCTCTCCCCTGGCTCTACAGGGGGCAGACTGCAGGCCAAATACTGAGAACCCGATATGAAAAACTCATATGACCATGCAATTTCTGAGCTCTTCCCCAAGCACATTAAACAAGAATGACTCAGAAACGAGATTTTTTCCCCTTCATACCAGAAAATCAAAAAAGGGATGGAAAAATTCTTCATTATCTAATTCTATCAATGACTTAGGCTATATTTATCGTGCAAATGACCTTTTTTAATTTCAATGCATTATTAAAATAGTGTGTTTCATTCATTGTACATAGTCTCCTAAGCTCTCTCAGAGCTGTGTAAATGTTCAGTGTAGCCAAGGAGGGCCTGTCAAGATTGGAATTTCAGCTTTGGACGTTTTAATCCTCCCTACTGATTTGCCTCTTAATTGCACCAAGGGAAAATCACAAGTTTTTAGAACAGTCACACTGTTTAAAGTACATTTTAATTCTAGTTGCTTTTTGCTTCTCCAATCAACTCTGACAAATTTTTTTTTCCTGCATACCGTCAGGATGCTTTGAAAGAACAGCCACATTATACGAGGCCCTGGCTGCTGTTGCGTCTCAGGACAGATCAATAGACTGTTTTCTGTTCTCCAGCCAGCTGTTATTACAATATTAGCTAGAAATGCACTCATACATCTGCCGTGATGAATAAAACATCTAACAACTCATTATTTTAAAACCTAGAAGAGACATCAAGTGATAATGACATATACAGTGTGCTATAAGTACGGAAATTCTCATTTCAAAGGACATTGTCGTGAGATGCATTATGTCCACAGAATGGATGTTTCTACTGGATGTTTTTTGTTTTTCGCACCATTCAGTGTTGTGTAAACTCTTGAGGCCAGCCCGTTTCTGAAATACTCAGACGAAGCAGGTTTGGCACCAGCAACCATGCCACAGTCAATACAAATATATCATATGCAGCACAAATATAAGAGGAGTGTGCAAAATAGGGAATAACACACGACAGACATACACCTAGGTTCGAAAGGCAGTTTGAAAATTCCTGTAGAAATTCAGAATAGGACCCTGGGGGCCTGGCCATGTTTATTATGTTAGTAAAAATTACAAGATAAATTCATATCCAGATTTATGTGTAATGCCTAGAATATCATTATAAATAACTGCGATGCCACCTCCCCTGCCAATTTAACCAGGGTGGTGTATATAGCTATATCCGGGAGGGCTACTAATATTTAGCAGTCCTAACTTCAGATCAAAGATGCTGGCTGTGCATCAAATTTGGTTTGATCAAATGTTATTCTTTATTATATTGTTAAAATAAAGTTGATTGGTTTAGCCTGTTGGTCTGCTTCCTGGCCACGGCTCTGGATTGTCACCAATTAACTATTATCCTCTTCTAAGGCTGAACATTTTTTGGAGCACCACTCGAACATCCAGTAGTTCAGCGACCATAACCTGCTCTAAGCTCCATTGGGATGGAGCCAGAGCATAATATGGCAGCAGTAGCTTGGCCTATCAGTGTGTACCATAACACCAAGGGTTTTATAATCACTAACATTAGCTAAGTTAGTTAGCAGACTGGTAAACTGACTATCCTTCAAATAGCTTGCATTTAAAATTACTAGACATGAGTGGAACTTCAGTATGAGAGCCTTGATTTGCATTATCGTATTCTCAGCGATTAATTTAATACTAGCCAAACCTATTATCCTCAAGTCACAGGCCTTGATTGGGCCAGAAGCTCAAGCTACTGGAAACTCTGTCTTGTTTCTGTCTGTGCATAATTCCAGAAGGATTGCTCATAGTGTGCTGCAGAGTACTATGGGTTTAGACACTCTGGCTTTCTAAGCCGCAGAGTGGTAATGAAAAAAAAAAAAAAAACACACTGTGTTATCAGTCGAGCCAGGATGGCACTGACTGAGCAGGTGCATACTTAGTTATCCATCCACTAAAAAAGAAACAAGAACAAAAACAAAAACCCCTCAGGTTGAATTGTTATGCTGCACTGAATAGGCTTACACAAATTGTGGTAACTATAAACCCATATCTGTATTAAAAAACACAAAAAAAGCAGGGCAGCTCAAATACCATGTAATTCTGTAACGCTCTACATTATGGTTCCTTTATATAATATTGTTTAGTGCATAAGTTAACATTATCAGACCGTGAACTTCAGGATTAATCCGCAATAAGTAATGTTAACAAAGGAACCAACACTTCAATAAATGGATTTATTAACTCCTTTGACCGTAATCAATAGCTGTCTGTCCCTGAAACCTTCTCACAGAGTTCTTGCCGGTTCTGAATGACAGCAAACTCTGGTGGTTATCCTGGGTTTATAGAACCACAATTCCATGCATAACTACAGTTCTGCACTACATGGCCAAAAGTTTGTGGACACCTTACCACCCATATGTGCTTGTTGAACATCCCATTCCAGATTTAGTCCTCCTTTGCTGTTATAATATGCTCCACCTTTCTGGGAAGGCTTTCCACTAGATTTGGGGATTTATGTTCATTCAGCCACAAGAGCATTAGTGAGGTCAAGCACTGATGTTGGGCGAGGAGGCCTGTGGTGCAGTTCATCCAAACTTTGTGGTGCGATTGCTTACATTGAGAGCATCAAGGAAAACATGTCTTGTGACGAGAATGGCTCCTTGTCTGCAGGAGTCCTGTATGATGATATGCCATGCATGTTCTTCACTGCTTGAGTGTTGGTACCACAGAAAATGACAGAAAATGATGAAACTGGTGTCTAACGTCTTGCAAACCTGCATGACAAAAGTGGCATACAGAATTGCGCAATCGATCCATGGTTTGTAAGGAAGTTTTGTGTGAAGGCAAACCTACGATTGGGGGCAGAGCTCATAGCTCCCAGGGATGTGGACTCGAGTATTCGGACCAGGCATTAAAATGCGCTTATATTAGTTTTATATCAATCTTATAATGAGATATATTTGATAAATGTGCCCATTCAAGATGTTTTTGCAGTATATGATAAAACATACAGATGAGCTAACTGAAATAGAAAATAAGTTTATCTGCTATAACCTTTTAGAAGCACAGAGCTCAGTCAGTGTACATGCAGCAGTGCTATAGCTGGCACACACGTCCTGCATAATAATTATGCAGCTGAATGCAGAGAATATCATACAAAGACAGAACAACCTTTAATGTTTTAAGGATCAAAAACAAACCTCATGTTTTTTGTATTGATGTATTGAGCATCCAGCCTTAGAGTAATTACCTTCACAGCATTCTGGTCCCAGAAAATGGCGTCTCCAGCAGGTTTTATCTAAATGAACTTTCCTCTAGTGTGTTTGGGCTTGAATTATTTATTTATTTATGTATTTATTTATTTTTTAAAGATTAGGCAGGTTGCAGAAATCATTTTATGTTTGCTGATGCAATGCCGTAGGGTAAATATCTCAGTAGGGGATGCCAAAGTAAGACTCTGCAAAACAATAAAAAAAAAATAGATCATTGCAGCTTAACAAGGTTGGTCTTTCAATGACTATTTTACATTGTGCACTGAATATTGGAAAGCTGATACCAATTTACAACCCAGAACTGAGTGCTATCATCCAACATTGCTGAGACCCTTAGTGTGATTTTATAGCACATTAGGAAAGGACATCTAAAATGAAAGGTATTATGTGGATGTTTTAAAAGGCTTTAAAGTGGTGGTGAAGTTACTTTCCAGCTGCCAGCGGTGCTGAGAAAGACCATTGTGAAGCCTGACGCTGATGAGTCTCTTCTAAAACGTTTGCTTCAGTGCTCAGCTGAACGTAAATACTGTCCTGTCCTAGTTTGAACGTAACTGGTCACTACATTTGAGTTTATGAAGCAATAAAAAAAATGATCTACGTGATCAACGTAGCCTTGAGTTATAACTCAGTAGGTGTAACTTTACGGCTGGTGGAACAAGTGCCTGATCACTACTAATGTCATAATCCATCACAACCTATTTGTTATTGTAGCACTTAATCTGCGTTATTTATTTATTCCCACCTATTTTTTAGGGTAAATCGCTGTATGTTATGGTATGCAGATGGTATCAGAGCCAAGATCGAGCCCTTGCGGATAGTTTCATATCACAGGCATTATCAGATCCAGATTGTTATAGCAGCATTGGAACTGACTCTAACTTTGTGAGCTAAATCCCTCGGCATGGCGCAGCAGTTGTCTGCTCAGCAGATCAGAGCAGAGCTACAACACTGATCAGCCCGATAGAGCTGAGCTTAACGCCAGTATACAGGAGTTAAAGACTGGTGTGGGATTTTCGAACACTACACTCACAAAGCGGCAAAGTGCTGTGGGCTGAGTTGGGTTCTGGTTTGCATTTTAATTGCATAACTGATAAAACTGAGAATTGAATTTGGGATGGCACTGCACATACACATACAGTGTGTTGTATAGACATTGATAGACTGTCTTCTCTGGGGCTTTGCCCTTTTCCATGTTGAGGGGAGTTTCTGCAGTCCACATGCTTTCTTTGGAGTACAGTGTAATGTGGTGCCTAGCTGGAGAATCTACTGTTTGGACTGTCTGGATACAGGTTAGCCACGTCCCAATGAAAGATCTCATGAGAGATGAGGAGATACTGGAGCAGGCAGAGTTTGGTGACCGCTTGCTCTGTGAACTGAGCAGTGGGCAGTGGTGGCTCAGCATTTAAACCTTTGGGCTCCTGATCGAAGGTTGTGAGCTAAAATTCCAGCATCACCAAGCTGCCATGGTTGGGTCCTTAATCAAGGTCCGTAACCCTCAACAGCTAAGTTGTATCTGGTCTCAACAGTAAGTCTCTTTGGATAAAAGCATCAGCCAAACAAGTAAAATAAAAATGTAGTTTAGCTAACTCGCCTCTTGCACTCATCTTCTGAGAGATGCTTTTGAAGACTGAGAAGAGGTTTTTCGACTGATTAGATGACATTGTGCCGAGGATTAGGAAGAAGTCCCGCCTTCAAGACGCACATGTCAAGTCATAATGGATCATTGCTTCTGGTGGGACTGATACCGAAAGAATGCTTGAAAGAGAACCTATGCCTCACGGAATGTCAGCATTGCCAAGAAGGATGTATTTTATTTGTAACTGATGCTGCTATATATGTAATTTACATTTGTTTTGTTTTGTTATTTCCATCTCCATCTGTGGTCAGATAATAATTCTATTTTGGACGTTCACTGGCTGTTTTCTTTCCCCAGACCACTTATGCAAATGCATTTCAATATTCAAGATTTAATTGAACCGTAATTAGACTTCAGCAGGTTGTTTTCTGCTGAGGTTTGCTCTTTGGAAAGATTACAATAATATATACAAATGAAACAGGGGTGGTTTTGAGTCATGGTTCTGTCTTCCGAATACATTTTTTTCCCCCTGAAAGTCATTGACATAGAGATGAGGAATAAGGGATGGATGTGAAGGGCACAGGAGGAGAAAGAAGATGACGGGGGAAAAAAGACGGGAATGTTAGAGAGAGAAATTCACAGAGTGCTTCCTTCAAGGATATCATTGAAGAGACTGTGAGAGACGATGTTGAGAGGTTGGGGGGTGGGAGAGAAAGTCAATTTTTTATTTGCAGCGGTGATGTGGTGGTAATGAAGAGGAATGAAACAGCTGCCGCTATGGCCCGCTGTCCTTTAGTGCCTCAGCCACGGAATGAAGCAAAAACCCAATGCCTTGACACACCTCACATGAAACCAGATGGGGACACATATGTCTCGTGTCTGGCAGTGCACAGCCTTTTTATGTTCACTGCAGTATCTCAGAACTGACTGTGTCCCCATGGGGATCCTAGCAATCCACTCTATAGGTGGCCTAAATATCGATTATGGTGGTTTGCTCTTTTTCTCTCTTGGTGATATAATGTGAACTACTGTGTCAAAAAGTATTTAATTTCTCAGTAAAAGGTCCTGGCAGATCTAACCTTTTTTCATTAGGTTTAATGACCAAAAGCACACATTGTTAAGGATGAATTGAAACTATTGTTACTTTTGAATATGCATCCGTTCATTCATCTTCAGTATTCACTTTATCCTAATTGGAGCCAATCCTGGTAATTACCCCAGTCATACACGTACAATCACACGCATCCACACCTAGGGACATTTTAGCAGAACCATTCTGCGTGTTTTCAGACACTGCAAGGACAACGATCCCAGGATACGTTTGAATAAATCAACTTTAAACATAAACTTACTTGATTGATTTATGATATATGATGCAGCACTTAAAGATTCGTTGAGGAAGCTACTCAAGTATTTGTCATGCCTTATTGACTGTAATGATGTGGTGATGAGGGGGTGGCAGTACAGATTCAATACTGTCTTATTATCCTTCTTGTTCTGTCTCTCCCACTTTCCCACCCCCACCAAAACACCATTTCTTTGTGGTTCACTGTGGTTTTTATAGGAATGTTTCAATAGAGTGTGAATGTTTCACTATTCTAAGTGGTGGTATTGGATAAATATTTTTGAAAGCCTGGTGAGTCTTATGATCCTGCTAATAAACACCCTATTTGTGTTAGCAGTGCTGCCTAATTCAAATTTCACCTAAAAAGCATCAGGCTTTAATTAACTCAAATATGATAATGGAAATGTCAGTCCACAGAGAAGCATGCCATGGAGTCTGTCCTCCCAATCAAACTGACATTTGCTCCTATTGTCCCACTTGTTTTAGTTTCCTTGGCTCTGGGCACATTATCTTCCCCACACATAAATGTAAGAAGTCATATTGTGTATGTTCTTGTCAGGGGAAGAGGCCTACAGGTTTGGCTACTTATTAAAATCACTAGGCCTCTTTGCTGAGGGACAGCATTGACTGGCTGCTGCCTAGTGAACCAGAGGAAATGAACGGTTTCTAATGATATGTCCTTGTGCAGTATGTGTTGTGAAACAACAAATTGCCAGCTAATTAAGTGTGTATCAACTTTGCTAGCTCCTGACTCAATACTCAGTTGTGCTAATTGCTCCTTGTTCCTGTAACTATGACATGCGAGGGAGATTAGCTTTTTGATCATCATCACCTTATAAAGTATATGAGGTCATCGCAAGACGTTGACTGTAACAATCTCAATCTCAGCAGCTGCATACCACACAGCAGATCTTGGTTATGAACGCATGTGAGCTTTAATTTAGTGAGACACGTCCCGCTTGGCAAGGTCAGCACGCAGTAATGTAAAACTTAAAACAAACAAAAGTGCAGCTTGTCAGCTGAAGAACCCCCACCTAGAGCTGCCTTTACTTTAACTCAAGGCCACAGGGGTAGTGTGGTTCTCAGTGAGGTCAGTGACATTGGGCAGGGGAGAGAACACGTCTGAAAACTCCAGACTAACCCATCAGTGAAGACTCCACACTAACCCATCGGTTTTGCACGTGGTATATGCTCATTCAGATCACTTAAATTTCTAGCAATTCGTAAAGAATCTCGTAGTGTACATGACATGAATGATGTGCCTCGATTGGTTAGGATCTCTTTTGGGATCCCTGCCTGTAAGATGATGACTACTTCAGGATTTTGCATCGCATAGTTCACTAAAATGAAGTGGTGACCAGGGCATGCCAATTTTGGTAGTAGACGCAAATGTGACCGCAGGTCTCACTATTAATTCGCGGCAAGATCACGGTGTATGTCACTGTGAATATCTGGCCAACATAAACGAGCCATAGGGGTGTAATGAGCCGGTTCAACCTGTATTCAGTAATGGCAAAATGTCGGAAAGTTAACATGAATCCAGCTTGCACATTCTCCCCAGTGATTCTTGCCAGCTAATTGAAGGCCCTCTATCTGTCAGTCTCACACAATACGTAAGAAACGTGGTGGTGCCAGAGGATAATCCACCAAAGCCTGATCCCTTTGAATACTGACAGGTACTTGGCTCTGGATTGGGGAGGACCTTTGAACTACAGAGACCCTGAGATCCACATCTATTTGTGGAGACCTGAACACCTCCATTTGAGGAAAACCAGAGCAGAAGAGTCCCAGTCAGAGCACCTCTAGCTTCTTTTTCTGTGGAGTCAGCATGGGCCTTGACCCAGAATGAGGGATGATGGGGCTTGTGTTCTCTGAGCTTGCTAATGCAGATATGTGGTCCTCAGTCATCTGGATTGCATTTACCAGAGAGTCGTGCTGGTGGCACTTTACCTACTCTGCTGTCCCTGGCCACAATCGTGTGATGAATTGCGTCGGCAATTTTGTATAGTCATTGTGCTTATGTCCCTTCAGTGTTCTGTAACTACAATATCCAGTATGTACAGCACAAATCCGCCTTAATGAAGTTAAAGCAGTTTGTGGCTAGAGAAAGGTACGTAGCAAGCACTTCACATCAAAGGACTGAGAGAGATATGAAAACAGAGTTATTGGGATTTTCAAGAATGTAAAGAAAACTGCTATTCAATCTATGTTCCACACAAAATGGAGATCTTCCAGTGTCCTTGCCCTTCCGGTGTCTAGCTAGATTCTAACTTTCTATTTGTACCTTCCTTTCAGATATGTCAATAACAATGGGTTTTCTAATTAATTTTACAGCAAAACTTCAATATTGAGACGTTGTGTCATTAGTGTAAGAGGCGAGTACATGTTTACAACAGTACATGTTCTGGAGAGGGAAGGCTCATTAGTATTTTACAATTCTTGCATATTTATGAGTGCGTTGTTGGATTCTTCAACACTAATTGTGCAGGGTCAGTCCTGACAAAGCCCTTGATTTGATTTGAGGATGCTCAGCTCTCTGCCGTTAACGTTCTCCATTGTACCTCTTGTTTCACTGGGGAGACATGACCCCAGCAAGAGTTAATTGTGCTGCATATTTAAAATAATTAAGGAAGGGAAGGTTGACTGCATATTTAAGAAACCGTTTCTGACTCATGAGATTTATTATTCGGCCAAAACCCAAAATAATGATTGCTGCAGAGCTGTATTTAACAATGCAGCACCATCTTTTCATTCAACCACATACACACACTTACACACACTTGGTGAATTTGTGAATGTCTGGTGCATTACCAGGCTGGACGAATCACTGACGGATCCAACTAATAGCTGGACAAGTGAGTGTGTTTTCAGTCACAGGAAATTGGATGTATTGGGAGGTTGAAGATGAGAGAAAGTTGCACCAGGCTCTTCATTGTTTACTTCTTGTTAGATGCAGTTATACATATTAACGTTTCTTTTATTTCTCTTACAAAGTTGTAGTCGCGGTGGCGCTCACTGGAGGAGCAGCAACAGTTTAAATTGTTCAAAGTATAAAAGATCAAAGATACTGACTTATATCAAGCTGATATTCCCTCTCTATTCGCCTCTCTTTATTGTCCACATCACCAGCACTTCCTCCCTTGCCTTTGTTTCACCGTATCCATTTGTCTACCTGTTCTTCCCCTCATGTATTGCTTCAGCCTGACTCATCTTCTCTTATATCATCCTTAACAGGCCAAACCTTTACCTTTACCTTAACCTTTACTTTATCTTACACTTCTCCTCACTCTGCAGGGCCGTAGCAGGGCATCGAGAGCCTCTTCCTGATGACAGCAAAGACAACATCACCATTTTTACTCGGATTCTGGACCGCTTGCTGGATGGCTATGACAACAGACTGCGCCCTGGTCTAGGAGGTCAGCCGCAAATTTGTGTCCTGATTCTTCTTCGTGTCTTCTGTACTGTCCACTTTGTGGACTAACCGTAGAACAGTGATGGATTGGTGTAATGACCCAGCTGTGGATCGACTCCCTGCTGAGCAATGACATCACAGCTCCCTCTCTATGTGAAACACACATCCAGAGCAGATTGCCATTTTAAAACAATCAAATTGCTTTTTATCATGACTGTACAATTCATGTAAATTAACAGCAGTAGAGAAAAGAAGGAAAGTAGCACAAGGCAAAACTCACTTTAGATCACTTGCAACTCCAAAGGAGGCCCCGAAGACTGGATCATTATAGCTTTCTGATGATGTGATTTAATGTTTGTGGAGAGAGTTTCCTAAACAAAACAATGTAGGGAAAATTACTGTGAACTCATTCAGCTCACAGATCCACATATATCCACATATATTATAAATTTCAAAATGGCACTCAGAATATTTGGTTTAATTAACCCTTGTGACACAAACATCTATCTATCTATCTATCTATCTATCTATCTATCTATCTATCTATCTGTCTGTCTGTCTGTCTGCCTGTCTGTCTGTCTGTCTGTCTATATAAAAAGTCCTACTAGAAGAGTAAATAATAGATCCAGTGCCCACTTTCTTCAGAAGGACATGTTTTTCAAAGATTGTTGACAACAATTGTTGGAATCTGTTAGAATACTAATTTTAACTACACACTCACAGGCCACTTCATTAGGAACACCTGTGCACCTGCTCAATGATGCAGTTTTTCAATCAGCCAATCAGCAGCACAGTGCATCCTGCAGATACAGGTCAAGAGCTTCAGTTAATCGTTTATATTCCGTTAAACCGGACAGCTGAAGATTGGAAATATGTCATCTAGTATTTTCCACCTGTCCAGTGTAGTTGCCTACAGTAGCCTTAGATTCCTGGTGTGCTCTTCTAGTGTTGTAGCCCATCCGCCTCAAGTTTCGACGTGTTGTAGCATTCTGAGATGCTTTTCTGCTCACCACGGTTGTAAAGAACGGTTAGCTCTGACTTCTCCACAAGTGATTTTTCTGCCTGCAGAATTGGATGTTTTCTGCACCATTCTGTATAAACTCTACAGACTGTTGTGTGTGAAAATCCCACCACAGCGACATCCATGTCACGGTCAACGTCACTGAGACCACATTTGATGTGAACGTTAACTGAAACCTGTATCTGCATGATTTTGTGCATCATGCTGCTGCCACGTGATTGGCTGATTGGATAATTGCATGAATGAGCAGGTGTCCTTAATAAAGTGGACAGAGAGTGTATGTACACAGCATACTGTATATCCTGCAAATGTTAGACATATCATGCAAATCAAATGTCAGAAAATCCATTTCACTTCCAGGGTGTAACACTATAAAATGTACAGGGGGGTGAATACTTATGCAAGGCATTGTACAATGGTTTGGATTTGTTTACTTCCATTGTTCTCTTCTTACGCACTGCCTGCGTCGCCTTTTATGGTAATGATCTTACCAGATGAGGCATGATAAAAACATTAAATGAAACCAAAGCAAACACTAGCTTACACTTTTCCCATTTCCTTTTTTTTTTCTTTCTTTCTTTCATTCTTTCTTTCTTTCTTTTTTTTTACTATTGCTCATTAGTCTGCTGCTGTGATAGCAACCCACTCAGTCATTAGGAACATTGTTCAGACTTTCTTCTGTGATACGTTTCCTCTCCGTTTTATACTGAGAAATGTCAGAAATTAGAACAGCATAACATTTTTATAATGTTTTTTTTTTTAATATCTGTGCTTTATTTCTCTTTTCTGTTTAATCAGAGAGTGTGACTGAAGTTCGGACCAACATCTACGTCACCAGCTTTGGACCGGTATCAGATACAGACATGGTAAGACATGGTTTTGGTGTTTGATGTATCTGTCTAATCTTTTGTCTTTTAACATGTTTGAGACTAGGAACGAATACCTGAATGTGTGAGAATTGAGCTGTTTCTACTTGCCCTTCAAATGAAGTAAGTGCACATTTGCTCGTCAAAAGACACAGTGCCGAGATTTTTTTTTTTTGTCCTTCTCCCTGTCCGAGTGTGATGTTTTGTTATATGATCATTTAAGAGAGAAGGTAATTGGTTACGAGGCAGGACGGAGGAAATGTATGCATCTTAATCTTACACACAATTGGCTCTGGTACGCAAGATGAATCACCACAGCTGTGTGGCAGCACTTTGTATTCAGGATGAGTCCTAATGGTGAGAAGAAAACTGTACACTCTGTCATGTTATATGGAGCGTAAAATGATACTTGAATTACAAAGCAATAATTAGCCAGGTTAACATTCACATTAATCAGCCTTTGAGTCTGAGATGAAAATAAGGCATGTTATATGTATGTATATTTCCTTATGATTTTTTTTTTCCATTTATTTATTTGTATGTTCGTACCATCTTTCCAGAACCACTGAAAAGGAGGTTAATTAGCATGATTATTATATAATATCCTCAGCTACTTCGCTTAGAGATGGATCTGATTAGCCGTATGTTTTCCCCTCAGTGTTGATGGAAGTCTTGCAGAACGTAGCACAACCCCAGAGCCAGCATTATTCCAGAGTTTATACCACTTGAGGTTGAATTCATGACTCAGAAGGTCTATCGTAGTTTTCTATTAATGCGCTCGTTCTAATATGTTATTGTTCCTGAACTAACAGCTCGTTGACTGGGACTCGTACGGCGAACGCTCGGCATACTCTAACGCTATCAATAAACGGATAGGAAATAAAAGTGTTGTTTAACAAAGAAAACCATATCATCGTTGAGATCTGGAAGCTTTCTGGTAGGAGAGGTTTCTTTAACACTTATGGAAGGAGTCTCCAGTGTCAGAGACAGAAGAGTTTGTGCTTTACGGTTTCTTGGTAACATGACAAGCTGAGTTTTTTTCGTTTGTTTGTTTGTTTGCTTGTTTCATTAATTTTAAGAGAGAGAAGAAAATAGCGGCTGGTGAGGGAACGTTAAATTAGGGCTGGGCGATAAGACAAAAATATATCACAATGCATAAAGAAATTTCTACGATACACAATGTTTCACGGTATTTAGCTTTGCTGATTTAAACAGCACTGTTGCTTTTTTGTTTCTTCCAAAATAGGATTTAAGGATTTTTTAAAATGTAATCTCAAAATTAAATTATCATTGAAATGAGGGAAAATAAAATTCTGTTAAAAAATACATTTTACAATTTTAATAAGCTGAGTCCAGTGAGTTTCAGATAGATATTGCAATACCCAATATCACCAAAAAAGTATACTGTGCCATAATTTATCATGATATTCATATTATTATTATTATTATTATTATTGTGATATTGCCCAGCATTAAATATAGCTATAAACAGTTAAAAAAGCAATATTTGTTGTTATTTAATCAGGGAACTGTCATTAAAGCGAAAAGGGGATGTACAAAATACTAAGAAACTCTGAAATTCATGTAAAGATTCTACTTTTCACTCAAGTTGTTGTCAGTAACGTAGTTTGTGATGAAAATAGTTGTATTAAATCAGAAAGGAATGCAAAATAAAAGCATTTTCACTAGTGCTCTCAGACTTTTGGACCCCACTGAAACGCATCGTCCTGCACTCTATTGTTATCGTCCGCAGGATGACGGGATGGTGTTATTCTGGAGCCTTGGAGAAATAAATTTAAAAATTGTAATCGTTAGCGAAATCCCTGTGGTGTAAGAGGAATAAAACACTTTGAGGTGGATTATTTTTGACAGCACAGTCCATTGTGTGTTTTTCCTTACTTATTATAACCGCTATATAATGACTGTGCAGCCTTATGGAGCCATTACGTTATTCTCTACAGGAAGAAATGACAGGAAGAGTAAGTGAAACAAGGAGAAAATTGCAGGTAACCAGTATTCAGGTGCTGATATCTCTGGTTGATTGTGTCATTTTTGTTGTTAAGTAGAAGAATATTTCTAAATTTACGAGGCCAAATGGGCTGCTTGTGAATGTAGGTTATTTCTGCATCATTAATTTATGTCTCCTTTTTTTCGTTTCTGCTTTTTGCTATCTTTGTGTCTACATATCTTTTTTTTTTTTTTATCTATTGCCACTATCTTGGTCATTATGACTACTTCCACTACACTAATATTTTCTTTCTATTTTCTGCTCTCCTCCATTTCTGTTTTTTTTCCTGTTCCTATTTTCTCTCCTATGTTCTCCCCTGCTTCCTTCAGTCTTTTAAACCTTTCCTTTGTTTTCCCCCTTTGTCCTTTATTTGTTTTTTTTTCCCCAGTTATTGCATCATTCTGCCTCACTCGCTCACACTTCCTTCTCGCAGGCTTTGTGTCTGATGACTCTGGAGTGTTGAAATTGACACGAGTCTAATCTAACTCAGGTGCTATGTTGAGCCTCATGCATGCTGAGGGTGGCAGCGCCAGTCAGAGGCTCGCCCCAAGAGCCCGGCTAATTCTCGGCTTGTTTCAAAAGTGCTCTGTAGAGCAAAGCCACTGCTGACATCAGGAGGTTTAATGTCTCCTGGGCTGGAACTGAAAACTGAGTTTTTTTTAAAAAAAGATCTTTACTGCAAGAAAAAGAAGCAGGGTCAGTGTTTTCATATTCCCCTAGACTTTACTTGATCACATGCTTCTTTTTAATACTGTATATGTTTCTCTCCGAATTATTCCGTACGAACTCAACATTAACTGGCATACATTACAATACAAATAGTCTCTCTAGACAACCAAATGCTGTATAATAAGTTTGTACGATTGTAATGGATATTGTTGAGCAAGCAATGTTTATCAACATCCTTGCAGTTTGTCCTTACTCAGGATATACACGCCCCAGAACACCTGCTCGTTCTTGCAATTATCCAATCCGATGCATAAAATCATGCAGATACGGGTTTCAGTTAATGTTCACATCAAGCATCAGAATGGGGAAAAATATGATCTCAGTGGCTTTGTTGGTGCCAGATTAAGTTTTTCAGAAACCGCTGATTTCCTGAGACACACAAGAGAATGATGCGAAAAACAAAACAGACATCAAAGGAGAATGGCCAGACTGGTTTGAGCTGACAGGAAGGCTTTGCTAATTCAAATAACCACTCTTTACAACCGTGGTGAGCAGAAAAGCATCTCGAACCTTGAGGCAGATGAGCTACGACAGCGGAAGACCATATCGGGTTCCTCTGCTTTCAGCCAAGGCCAGGAATCTGAGGCTACAGTGGGTGCAGGCTCACCAAAACTGGACAGACGAAGATCTTTCCGATCTTCAGCTATGAAAGTGACTGAGACCACAATTTATTTCACATTGTACATGTATTCAGGTGTTCCTAATAAAGCGTCCAGTGGGTGTATAAGCCAAATTAGCGTTTTAACAGATTCCAAAAATTAAACAAGACATGGATAGAGGTAGGTTAGCTGGTTGTTTGGTAGGTTTAATAGTCATCCAGACTTACATTTTGGGTCAAACATAAGTCTTAAAAGCTTAACCGATGAAGTTTAATAGGTGGCATCCACAAGAATTGGCATCGTGTTGCCATGGCTACAAGTCATTACGCCGACTGATGTAAATCCATGCTGTGTAATTGCAAGGCACTTAGGACTTCCAGTGTCCCTCATGAATGACTTTTTTTTTTTTATCATCTCCTGCTTGTTACTGCTGCTAGCCAGTCTTCTATCTCTAATGATCTTTAATTTCCTTCTGAGAAAGATAAAACGTTTATGCCGGTTAGCAAACCACAGGTTCGGTTATGAATACGCCGCAGTTTAATGCACATGCAATCTAACGTTTTCTGTGATCGTTGAAGCCGGAGTTATTAAAAACCACGGATGTGGTAACTTCAGTGAGGCAGAGTGAACAAAATAACCCGCAGGGCGCGTGCTGTCATCATTCTGTATCATAATCTGCAGGGCAACAGATCCAGTCCCTAAAGAGCTCAATTTCAAATGTCACATAATCAGTATAAATCATTAGTGCGGAGACGTCGATGGCTTACAGAGAAGCTAGCTGGGTGAAGACATCTCATCTGACTGGATTAAGTATGCACAATCCACAGAGATAATCTGCAGGTTCACTCTTTGTGCCATTTTTATCTCATTATCTGCATCATTCAAAGCAAATCCAGTTAAAAAAACAACATTTATAGATTGTTGGGATCTGTCATAAATATATATGGTGTATTATTTTTCCTAGTTCTAATGATCTTCACTTGATCTGACGTCCATGAAGGTGTGAGTCGATCCAGCGTAATGGTGAAATGTTAACGTTGTAAATTATTTTCAATAGTGATAGATGTTCCTGTCGTAGGGGTGAATAATTTATTTTCAAAGATCGGTTCCTTACGAAAAACGAAAAGAAACTCAAAATAATAAAATGCTAAAAAAAAAAAAACACCAGAGAGAGAGAGAGAGAGAGAGAAAAGGATGTGGGGAAAAACAACAACCTCTCTGATATGTGAATAGGAAAACTGTACACTTGTCCTTCTTTCACTCTGCAAAGAGCAGTTCTCTTTGTTATGGTCTGTGATGATGACTGTAGCACCTGCTGGAATTAAATCTGGATATAATCGGTAATGAACGTGATGAGCCTTCATGATTAAAACTGTATTTCTTACTAAATACCGCTGCTATCATATCTGCTAAATTATGTACAACACACAGCTAAGCTGTACAGAAAAGTAACACAAAAGATGGTGTCAATTTTAGTTCTCTCATAACACTTGAGTATAACACTCGAGCATTGCACCTTGCTGGTGATGGGGATTGTAATTGTTTAATCGTAATAGCTTTATTATTATATCTTGGCTAATGGTTTGTAAGGTCGGTGGAGAACCTTTGCAGGGATGTTAGAAATTTTCTGTCCTCCTCTGCAACATGTGCAGTCTCCCATTATCGGACTTGGGAGAAATATTTTCTAAAAGAATTTCCCCTCCTTTCTGAACAGCCAGCTTACTGAATAATCAGGAATAATTGCTGCTGCATGTCAGAATCAGAAAGTTCAAATTGCTGAACTGTTTGGAAAAGATCAGCGTAATGGAAAATTGCTTACACTGATTGTGTTGTCGCATTTTGACGCTGTCTGAATCAGTAATGGAAATGAGACGAAAATGTTATTTCACACCCTTTCTGTTCTGTTCCATTGTATTTCACTTAAATCTCTTTAATGTCTTGTGCGATATTGATTTTTTTTTTTTCCCCTTCTCACGATTTACCATTTTAAATTTAACCGTCTAAACCAATAGACTAAAAACAAAAGACGGGAATGCGAGCATTTCCACCATTTCAGGTGTAAGGAGAGTAGTGGAGGCGTAATAATATTACCAGCTACGCGGTCAGGAGCTGCTTACAGGCAGAGACAATCAGGAAAACTCAGCTGGATGGAGGATTTTTAGGTGATTCTACAGCAATGTGCAGTAAACAGTAAAAAAAAAAAAAAAAGTACATTTTGGATATGATTTTACAAATTAATATTCATCTGCTGATTGTTTGGACGGGAGAGCTAAAATATAATTAATATAATTAATGTGAAAAAAAAGTATTTAATCACTTTCTAGTATTTCATCACCATTAACATTATTTGCAAATTGTTAGATCTGACAGTATGTTGTAGTCCTTGGAAAAAAAATTTTAGGTAGCGTATTTCTGACTTTTTTTTTCCTTTTGAAAAGAGAAAGTGTCATTTTTGACTATTTTTGGACAGAATTTTTCAGTGGCATTCCTTATAAAAAATATAGTAACTGATGTTAACTATAAGCTTGTCTAATGTTAGCTAAGTCGGGCACACTGATGGAATTTCCTTCACATTAATGACCTCAAAACATTCTCCATTTACCGTGACAGAAAGTGAGAGTGTGCTACGAGTCCAGTCGAGATCATGTGAGATGGAGGGAAGGGGGCGGGGCTTCCAGTTAATATCGGTTAATATATATATATATATATATATATATATATATATATATGTCGATTGGATCATTTCTTGCATACTCTGATGTTAAATTGTGGACCTCCAACATAAAATGCATGAATATAATATAATATAATATAAGTATGTATGTCGTGACAGCGTAGAGATGAATAAATTGTTATATTGCACAAGCCAAATGTCTAACCACTTAAGATGAATTATTTTTCTCGGTAGACTCAGGTACAACAAATTATTTACTTAAATTAAAACATTATAACCTCATGAACTCAGCTGTGTGCCTCCTGTCCGCTTTATTTCTACACAACATGCCTTGTGAACACCTAAGTACCAACACAATTTGTGTGCTAGTTTGCATCCTGTTTGTTGCTGTTGCACTCGCTTGTGTCAGTCTCGCACAGGCTGCGCCCTGCAGATAAGCACCGTGATGCGGCTGACTTCACCGCTCAGAGGAGAAACAGGCCAGCGAGCTCAGACAGCGCACTTCATCCTCTCTGACTGCGCAGGCGAAGATATTCAAAACCCCCTTCAATTAGACACGAAGCCAAAATGGCCGTGTTTAACAGAATTGCTAGGCTCCGTGGTAATATTGATGGAAAGCAGCAGGCTGCGGTTTTTTTAGATGCACTTGCTAAAATACCGAGGGATTTTAAAAAAATATAGAGATGCTAAAACACTGATTAGTAATTGCTAAAATACAGCGTGCAGCACATTAAACAAACACATTGCCTGAGCAAATTAAACGGTAGAATGATAACGCTTCTTTTTAATTAATTGTGCAATGCTACAGCGGATCAGAATACAGTTACATCAACACCTTGGGGAATTACTAATTTGTTAGAGGAGCTTTCTGAATCTGTGCTTTAATTGCTAGTAGATAAAGAATATAGACCTCTGCATTATATAAAGTAGAACAACAAAAAAAAAGATTGGATTGTGTGGTGTTTTCCGCCAAGCCTGAACACGTTTAGGTGGAAACTCTGAGCGTTTGTGCAAACAAATCAAAATCTCGCATCAAATTACACGTTATCATGAAGTCCTTACTCACATACAACAGAGATAAGTAAGGAATAGCACACAGCGGACCATGCTGTTACAGGAAAATAATCCACACCGGGGTGGTGTGATGCAACTTCATTTATTAATGAACCACACTTTTTAATTGTTAATGTCGTAGAACGTCCGTGAGACGAGTTATTTCCTGTTCCCGCTTACATTATAGCAGCTATAAACAGCCGTTCCCTCACCAGCCTCTCTTTTTTCTCTCTTGTAGTTAATACGACAAAAAAAAACGCAGCTTGTCATGTTACACAGAAACCGCGAAACGTAAACTCCTCTGTCCTAAAAATTACTAACTGTTACAAAGCGCTGACGCTGGAGTCTCCTTCCATAATTGTTAAACATTTAATATAAGGAAGCTTCACGATATGAACGATTATAGGCTTTACTTTGTTAAACAGCAACACGCTTTTTTGAAAATCATTATCAGTCTCGGATGATGTGGAGCGTCTGCCGGAGAAGTCGCTATGAGTGAGCTGTTACCATAGAAACGATAACGTATTAGAAAGCGTGCATTAATATGTAAATTTTGTATAATTTATGTATCATTGAGTTCTAAAGGCGCATATGGATCTTCCCAGGTTTCCAAAGGTATAAATTATGTATCAATTAAAAGTTTTCTAAACTCAAGTGACTCAAGTTAACGTAAATGGTGAAACAAAATCCTGTATCATGTCTGCAACATCATGTTTATCTCCCAGCACGATGGAATCGAGTGCTTTCCTCTTAGACTGTCTTGATGAGCCGAAGGATGAAGAGTCACTGGGTTTATCACAACACACTGAGGTCTGCCCTTCCTCCATACCAACACCACACACTTCTGAGGAATTATGTCCGCGGCCATCAAGGCAGGGGATGAGGGAAAACCCAGAGCAATATTCCTCCTTTCTCCTGTTTGCATTTTCCATCCTAAATTAGCAAAACAAAGTTCCCCATGCACAGCTGGAAGCGAAGTCCACTTGGTCATGCTTGAATTAGCTCATGCGTGTTGCTTTTGATCTTTAAATTAATCCCACTTCGAGGCTGCACTCATTTGACGGCTTTCATGTAACAAACCATAGCTCACGTGTTTTCCTATTAAAAGAAGAGAAAGCACGGATTATCCATTGGCTGTCAGACTCGGTGCCTGGAATTGATTATTTGGATGTGGGCCTGCAGAAAAATGTCACCAGGGGTGAGAAATGTAGGTGTTGGACTATATTTTGGGTGAAGAGATCGCTCATTTAAATGCTAGTAACTCAACTAAGGCTTGATATAGCACCTTCTCAGTGTTGGGTTATTTTTAACCTAGCTTTAGCTCTGCTTCTTTATCTAGACTACTGGTTTAGAAATGACCTAACTATTAAGTTTACTTTTACCGTTAAGATAACGTTAACCCAACCCAGTGGTTGGGTAAATAGAAAAGCCAAAGTGTTTTTGAAGGGATTTTTTTTTTTTCATAAGTGCCTTTCCTCTTTATTATAAGCACTTTGTTAATTACGTGCCATAATTAATCAAAAGATTTAAAGCAAACTAAAATTCAGAGCAGTATGAAAAGGAAGAACAGAAAGTTAAACTTATAGGGAGAATCACCCTCTGAAAAAGTAGTATTTTTTTTTTTTTTTGCAGTTAGCAAAGAAATACCTGAACGTTTGCATAACAACACAAAGTTCTACAATAGCATGCTCTCGTTCTGTCTTTGAAAGCGAAGAGATACTAAAGGGACTTTAGTAAGAAATCAACAGAGTGGCAGAAAGTACTGCTTTCTTTTGTGCTTTTTAGGCTTTTTATCTACGTACCGAGTGGCTCAGAGGACTTGCGTGATGCTTTGAGGTTTAGCCTTGAGCAGAGCTGCACAAAAGTGTTTGATAATCGACACAAAAAAAAAGAGAGAGATGCTGGAAAAGACAGAACAGCGATGCTGAGGACACCGTTTATGTCACCGGAGATACAAGTCCGTCTTCAGCATGTTGCCTCTGGGAGCCGTTCGAAAGAGCACATTTTTATTTTTATTAGCACTGAATCTGAAATGGAGTTAGTTATTAATTATATCTGAATCTGAATTAAGCAGGGCATTTCTGCTGTTTATGCAAAATGCAAAATATCAGGATCCCTGGGGCTTTTCATTATAGAAGAGTGATTCAGTTTGTATTTGGTCATACTTCATATGTTAAAAGACTAATGTCACGTTATGGTCTACAGGTACATATGAGTGTGGGTTCATTCATTAAAACCATTTTGTCACTAAGTATAAATATGAACATACGAAAATAAGCCTTTATTTAAAGAACCAGTATTCCTGAGCTAAGGACCTACATTCAACATTTGTGGAGCCTCTTTCCTCTCAGAACAGCCTCAGTGCTTCATGGCATGGATTCCACGAGGTGTTGGAAACATTCATTTGAGGTTCTGGTCCCTGTTAACATGATTTCATGACATAATTGCTGCAGATTTTTCAGCTGCACGTTCATCTTCCATTCTACCACATCCCAAAGATCTGGTGACCGAGGAGGCCGGTGAAATGCCCTGTGCTCATCATGTGTTCATGAAACTAGTCTGAGACGACTTTGTGACATTATCATGCCAGAAGTACAGTTTAAAAAATGATAAATTGTGGCCATAAAGTGGTGCACGTAGTCAGCAATGATACTCAGATAGGTTGTTGGGTTCACACGTTGCTCGATTGGTATTAAAGGGTCCGATGTGTGTCAAGAAGACATTCCCCACACCATCATACCACCACCACCAGCCTGAACTGTTGACACAAGGCAGGTTGGGTCCATGGATTCATGGTGGTTTTTTAGTCTTCGGCTGTTTAGCTTCAGTTCCCACTGCAGCCTCAGATTCCTGTTCTGCTGTTGTAGCCCATCCACCTCAAGGTTTGGCATGTTGAGATGGTTTTCTGCTCACCATGGTTGTAAAGAATGGTTATTTGAGTTACCGTAGCCTTCCCGTCAGCTCTGGACATTCTTCTCTGAACTATCTCATCGACAAAGAATTTCTTTCTGCAGAACTGGATGTTTTTTGTTTTTCACATTATTCCGTGTAAACACTAGAGATTGTTGTTTGTGAAAATCCCAGGAGATCAGTGTTCATTATTTGTGAAATACAGGAAACCAGCCCATCTGGCACCGACAACTATGCCACAGATGTCTTACTGTTCAGAAATAACTTATTTCCCAAGAATACTTCAAAGTTATCCTTATATGGTTTTATATGAATGTGGAATCGATCACCAGCATCCTGGTCTCTCTAGAGGCTGATCAGAGGCGTTTTTAAAGGTAACGTGGTTTGTGTAAAGTTCTAATTTCTCTGAGAAGCTTTACTGGGACCCTCTGAATTAGTATTTAGATAAATGGGGCAGGTTCAGTGTATGCTTCTTGTTTGTTAGAAGGCGTGAAAATAGGCAATTACGATAAAACAATAAAATATATTCTAACTCACTTATCAAACCCTAGTGAATTGATGGGAGTTTTAATGGCAAGGAGATTGTAAAGATTTGATTAAATTATTTGATAACTAACATGTTAGTGTATTGATTCTACAAAGATTTAACTATAATGGGTTTGGTTCATAAATAATACAAATATCTAGACAAAAGATAGAAGATTTTATTTCAAAACAGTAGAGTACAAAACAGTGATCTTATAAAACCATGCAACTGAGCTGTGAACAATAATAATAATAATAAATGTCTTATATAAAACCTTGTAGGTCTCATCAGGACAATTAGTATTGCACTGTTCAATCTCTCAACCACTTCACACTTCACATCCTCAAATAGCAAGGGTACAACTTCATCTGAAATATAGTCTAATGTGAGTTATTGTGGAAAATGCCTGAAGACTGGTAGAAACTAATGCTTCTGTTGCATTTGCAGGAAAAGCATTTTATTTTAAATAAAGCTATAAAAAGGGCATTAAATGCATCAGATTTTTAGTGATGTTGTGTATGTATGCTAACGTTATCGGCGTTGCATATACAGCACGCTTGTTTCAACCACACACACTGTCCATCAAAAAAAATCATCAAAATATTGTCATACCCGTACCTTTAAAGTTAACAGACCAGTTTCTTGTTCCGTCTGGAAGCCATTATAGCTATCAGGGATGGATACAAGTGGGGAATTTCTCCGTAACTGTGTGTTATATAAGGCAAGGTGAGAGGTAAACTGACGCAGGAAACAAACGCAATGAAATCGATTCTATTTATGTGGATTCTTGCACTTATGATTTCATTTGTAATTCATATGAGCTCTTCTATGGACGCCTTTTATACAAGTCTCATTAAAAACTCCTGAATGACTTCATGGGGGAAAAAAACCCAAAAACAAATAAGGTCATTTGAGCATTGCAGTATTCATAGCATAGTCTCATCCCCTTCCCTCTCTCTCCCACTCTAAAATGCTGAAACCTCTCCATTTTGGATGCATTCAAGGTAGATGCTCAGAAAAGACTGAGTGGATGATCAGTTGGTTTAAAGTTATACGTTTCCATGGCGTCTATGTATTGACAGTATGAGGAAGAAAATTATAAAATGGCTTGTTTTATACTCCCGAGTGGCGGCTGAGGAAACATATTCATACAAGTATGATCATTTGAAGCATGCCTTAAGGGTCGCTCATCAACAAGCCTGTAGGAAAAAGCGCGGTGATGTTTTGAAGTAAAAGGTCAGGCAGGAATCTTGACTAATCAAGGCCAGGCTTTTTGGAGAATGGAGTATGGAGGAGAGCTAGTCGTGACTCATTCGGCTCCAGACTCTCTAGCTTAGAGGGCATTAAATCAGATGAGTATAGAACGTCATCATCAGGGGTGGAAACTACTGAGAAATCATGCTTAAGTGAAAGTATAGATAATGTGTCGAAATCTTACTCAGTTTAAAATGGAAGCCAAAAATGTACTTGAGTGAAAGTCAAAAAGTCGCTACCTTTGAATGTACTCAAGTACTAAAAATGTAAAATGAATTTGACTTGCTAGCCAGTTTACGTTAACTACTGGAATCGATGCTAATCTACCCTGGCATTAGCAAAGACAACAGGCTAACTTAGATAAATATAACTAGCTAATGTTAAAGAAATAGCTAAACTTTATTCAACATGCTGTTAGATGGAGTTCGTGCCTCCTAGGGAGGTTAAAGGAGACGCCTCATTTTATACGAGTCTTTGTTTACTCCAGCGTACTGAAACATTTTACTGAGGTAGTCATCCGTCGTCTTCAGACGCACACGGATAGCTACAGCGCTAACTACACTGTGTACTCACTGGATGGATGAGAGGAGAAGAGATCTTCGAGTTGAAGGTCTAAATAAAAAATATGAGGAGTGAAAAGTAATTTTTTCTCATAAATATAATTAAGTAAAAGCACAAGTATTCCATTTCAAGTATAAATACGCCAAAATAATATTTAAGTATAGCAACAAATTACAATTACTCAAGCATTTTCCATTCCCGGTCATCAAATTAATTTATTTTAAAGAAAAGTGCCATCCTGATTAATTCTTTCTCTCTCTTCCAGGAGTACACAATTGACGTGTTCTTCCGGCAGAGCTGGAGGGATGAGAGGCTGAAGTTTGATGGACCCATGCAGGTTCTCCCACTCAACAACCTTCTGGCAAGCAAGATCTGGACTCCGGATACCTTCTTCCACAACGGGAAAAAGTCGGTGGCTCACAACATGACAACTCCGAATAAACTCCTGCGGCTGGTGGACAACGGGACCCTGCTGTACACTATGAGGTGTGTCTGGAAAACCTGTTCTGAACCTTTTTAACAAATAGCCAAAAATGCTGAAAAAAATACATATTTGACCCAAATTCTTTTTTTATTACGCACACATTTTTACGCTGAATGTTTGTGAATATTTGTTTGCAGTTACCTGCTTGCTTAGCTATTAGGAAAAACTAGCCAACCTGAATAACCGAGTTTATTTGACCCGGTTTAAAGTCACTGAACATCTGTGACCACAGTGAAATAAACTTCTACGGCTACGCACACTCGCACACTTATCAGTGCATTCATTTACACTTAAGGCTGGATTATACTTGCCTTTGAGTAAGTGTACAATTACACAAGATGGCTGCCGTGCATATCCTGTGGTAGTTTAGTGTGATGCTTGTACATCCCTCTAAATGCATCCGTATGGTCCAGTACCAACATAAACAGTGGGGGTGGAACAGCATCACGTGTCCACGGGACTGAACAAACTAGCGTTTGTGTCTCAAATTGCATCCTTGTGTACGATTCTAGACCGTTATCGAGTACTAATACTAACCGGTTTTCCTATTAACGTTAGTGTTTGAATTTTAAAAACCTCTCGTAGCATTCAAACGGTCTGCTTTGCGTACCAGTCTTCTGAACTTTCTAGATCGGTAAATATTTTTGAATGCCCATGACAACAATCATGACGACGGCGAAAAAAGGGAAAAAGAGCTTGTCAGTGTGTTTGACATCGTTGTGCGTGAGACCGCTGGACTTTTTAACATATCGACTTGGAAATCTGACAGGCAGGGATGTTTTCTACGTTTTTTAAATCCTCCGGATGTACATAAAGTATGCAGACTAACAGTGTGTGAACAATGATGCTGAACAGAACCGGGCTTTAGGGTTCATGTAAACACGGGGAGATCGTACGAAAACTCCACACAGAAACCCAAACTCACGATCCTTAATCCTGAAACACTCATTTTTTTTGTCTCAGGTTTGGACAATTAAATCGTTCATCACCGTTTTTTTTTTTTAAATACTAAATCACAAGCAGAGAGAAATCTTTACCACACAAGCCTAATGCGTAACGTGATGATAATCATAAAAAAAACATGTAGAGGAATGTCTGGTAGAGGCCAGTTAGGTTTCAGAGTAATGCCTTTTCAACAGTGGTGGTTAAGTGGACCTCAGAAGGAGCAGAACGCTGCAAGCTCCTGGTCCAGGCTTAGCACTGTGAGATGAAAATAGCTTGAAGAATGAATTAGAGAATTGAATTGTGACTGGAATGGCCAGCATCTGTCCAGAGCGATGTGTCCATCTGGCGTAAAAGCAGGGCAATTCAAGTCTATCGACCTTTATAATGTACCCCAGGGGCTTTCTGTACACACTGTGTGAAAGGACAGTCAGTCAGTGGGAGCTATTCATCTGTCCTCAAATTTGATTTTTGTCCTGGATTTTAGAAATGACCTTCAGCCATATGATAAACAAAACTCCATTACCATATCCTGCCAGTCAGAAGGCGTAGAACTTTAACACTATACACTAAAACACGATATTTTACCACACTGTGTGCTGTATTAAACAACCTCATTGTACAGTTTCATGCAAAAGTCTTAGGTCTCCTAGTTTCTAAGTATAAATTTTGCTTCTTTTATGGCTTCTGCATTATTGCGTAAGTTAAAAAAAATAGATTTTACATTTCCAAGCATGACTTTTCCAACAAAAAGAAATGTTATAGAAAGATGTTTGCGCGTCAGTAATACATTACGTACACAATAGACCACTTTTCAGACAAAAAAACAGATTTTACCTACAAAAATAGAAGCGAGTGTGACAAAGCGTCCAGATGAAGATGATTAAGAAGGTTAAGAAGTGTACCTGAGACAGATTGCATTAAAAAACGCAGACGAGAGTTTTGTCATGCCAGGTATTGACTTTGCTTAGTTTATTCCGGTTTATTGCTTTTTATAGAAGGATTGTTTATGTAGAAATCTTTAATGTCGTTATTTTTGAAGACATCTTTGCTTTCCCAGCATTGCTTTACATGTTCCTGAGACTTTTGCGCATCTTTTTGAAATGACTTTTATTTTCTAAAATCTAATTAAGTAATAATTATATAAGTGAATCGAGAAATGAGATGCTTAGTGAAGTGAGAAATCTAATCGGAAAGGGACGAAATATATGCGTCGATTTTAAAAGACAACAATTAAAATGAAAGGATGCAGTAATCCTTGAAAGAGTGCAAATTACTGGTGTGTAAAAAAAATAATTCATACTTTTGTGCAATACTGGTGTGTAAGTCATTTAATAGGCTAGCAGGGTTTTAAAATAGTCCTTCACTCTATCGTCGTCATCATCAGTCCCCAGTTAACACCACGCTTACTCCAGGTCCTGAACAAAGTTGGTCACATATCGATCGGAGGATCCTGAACTGTATCGTATCGTAACGTATCGTATCAGATTCAGCGATGTCATCAAATATCGAATCATTGCCGTAAGAATTGTAAGCCTGAGGTTTACACCCCTAGTGTGTATTTTAAGCTGGATATTGTAATGCAGTAATGCTTTAATTTGCAATTTAACTCACTGTAATTTGTCACTTTTAAGTATATATACATACATATATATTTCTTTTGCTGCTGTGTTTTTTTCTTTTTGTTATTAAAATGCTAATATGAGATGGAAACTAATTTATCCGCTATTCCCCTGTTACTCTTTTTTCCTTCTTCAGCATTTTCTTGTATTGTATAAAACACTTAATCTATATCTATCTATCTATCTATCTATCTATCTCTCTCTCTCTCTCTCTCTATATACATATATATATATATATATAGAGAGAGAGAGAGAGAGTTTGTGATCATGGGCTTTATTGCTAATGAAGGTAGAGCGTAGTAGTTCATTTTTTTAAATCATGTCTGGGAGCACGTACTCAGTTGTCGTCTTGTAAGTGTGATAGAACTCCCTTCTCTTTCAGCCTCGAGCTGACGTTCCTTTGCTCCTCCACACGGTTGAGAACAGCATTAGAGTTAGGGCGCTGTGAAGTCGTGAGCTAGTGCGCCTCAGAGCAGAGGGACGGTGATGTTTGATGACAGTTACGTGCAGAGACATGATTGTATTGTTGATGAGTGTGATGTATGTACCACCTCCGTTCACTTCCTTGAAACTGATTTACTGTCATATTAAAATGAGACAGACAGAGTGGGTGGGTTGAGTGTAGCACTGCGTGGTACGACAGATGATCCCATGTACCAGCTGTAATTCTCCCTCAGATATGGATTTTGTCTGGACTGTTAAACAGGGCTGGGCAGTAAACTTTATCTTTAGTTTATACCTTTTACTGAGTCATCTCATCAATCATGTCTTTCCATTTTTTACATATTAAAAAGAGCTCTTTGTAAACGTATGAATGGATTTACAATGTACGCTTAATTCGAAAAATCTCATAACCCGATACATCGATTTTTAAATATTTGTTTATTCTACATCTGTCACTTCACGGTTAACAAGGTGATGTGTGTTTATTACTGAGTCTTTTTTTTTTTTTAATTTTTAATAAAAGCAATATTGATCTAGTTGTACTACATCATTCTAGATTTAGGATTTTAGAAAAAAAAAAAAGTTAACATTAAATAAAGCAAAACACTGTCATGTCTTATTAGTTTAATGTGGATGGATGATTTTAAACTGAGTCTAAAATGCAGCAAATCATTTCCCCCTGTATCTTGGAGCTGAGGCAGATTTTTTAAAAAAAAAGACATGAATAAAAAGAAATTTATTTAACAGAGCAGAACTCACCGAATTATACAGAAGTGTTACAGAGGAGTTTACGCTTCTTTGCCGTTTCTCGGTAACATGACAAGCTGCGTGTTTTTGTCATATTAACTTCAAGAGAATGATGAAAGAGAGGTCGGTGAGGGAACGACTGTGTATAGCTGCTGTAACGTAAGTGAGAACAGGAAATAACTTGTTTGTTGTTCCACAACATTAAATGTAACTATAAACGGATACAACATACATGTCATTCTTTAATAAATAAAAAAAACCCTGCTTCTCAGTAACACCATACATATACCTGCAGTCCAAAGGTTTTGCACACAGACCTAGCAAAATATTACTAGCAATTCCGTAAGAAAACCTAACTCTTTGTAGATCTCGTTAGCGTCTCGCTCTCAGGTCGTAACGAGACTCTAAATGAGTGCTTCATTAAAAGCAGGAGCACTTGGAAGGGGAAGCCCCTTAAGCTTATGTAATAAAAATCTCATATAGACGGTGTTAAGTGTTAACTGTTAAACATAAATGTGTGCCGTGCTACAAGTGCCTAATGACAGCGATAAAGATTTTGGCCTTTGGATTTGATCTTAATTGTCATAATTTTTAGTAAACGCTTTATCCTGGTCTTGGTCACGGAGTGCGAGGGAGGAATAATACACCCTGGGAAGTGTACGTCCCGTCCATCACAGCACACCTCGGGGCCATGTTTAGTCTCCAGTCCACCTTGCGACATGTTTTTGGGAGGTGGGAAGAAACCGGAAACTTCAGCTTTTTAGAAAAGTCTAGTTTGCTCATCGCCTGAACTCTTTGCGTGTTTGATGGTTATCAATTATTGCTTTGTCCTTTTTTTATTAGCTGCATGTGATTATTCTTTACAAACGAGCCCTGCTCCCTGCTCCCTGCTCCCTGCTCTTGCGTCCGAATGTGTTTTTTGCGAATTCCTCACATGCATTATAGGATATAGGATAATAGCAAACCTCCATGTGGTGCACAGCATTTGGTATTTAATGGAGCAGAAAAAAAACAGAGGTAAAATAAAAGATTAAAAAGTAGCTTTCTGTTAAAACTACGCTAACAAATATAATTAATTTTTTAAAAAATACTTTCTGAGATGAATCTTGGACTGAAGTATCGATTTGCGCTGCATTGTTCGTAATGAAATACAAATCACAATTTTTTTTGGCTTAGAATTGAGACCGTGATTTCTTTAACCTATTTTTTACAAGTTGTTGTTGATATGACAAAAATGTTACCTCACGATATTTTCTACAGTACGCAATACTGTATGTATCACAACGTATAGGTTCCTGCAAAAGACCTGTTGCATGTCTTTAATGATATTTTCATTTAACAGCTAAAAAAAATTTATATATCACTGAAAAGGAGAAAAATTAAAACTTCTGTACAAATTTTAAAGATAGGATACAAGATTTTGCTGCAAACAATAAGTTTGTAATTATAAAAAGATAATCCACGATATCTCAGAAAAGTGTATTGCAACATAATTTATCATGATATCGATATTATATCAGCATATTTCCCAACCTTAGGAACAAAACGTTTATGTATTAAATTCTTACATTCTTACACTTTTCTAGCAGATGTTTATGAACGATAACAGTAAGAAGGGTTGAAATAAATCTGCCAGTAGCAGCGTAAAGTCTTAATCAACGTGTTCTATGCGTAACGCGTGACTGCTCAGGTTTGAGGAAGACGACACGCGCAGCCGTGACTCACTCACCCTATTTGTTCATTACATACATTTAGCTTTCGTCTGTTTAGTAATTGGGAATTTTATATTCAGTACACGATGTGAAACATCCGTGTAGGACAAACGTGTTTCTTTTTCACTACGAGCGGGCGTTTGGGTTATTTCATGAGGTCAAATCACAACGTTTCACAACGTCATTGGTCAAATAAGGTGGAATAGTGGTACTTTGTTTTATGCAGCAGAAAGCAAATGATGCAGAAGTGACGCTGTTCTTGAATTGAATTGCTTTGAGAAACGAATCTGAATCATAAATATAATATAATATAATATTTTGGGTAGCCTTCACGGCTTCGTGGCCAGAGAAAACGCTCTCCGTGTCCAGGCAGCCGTTTGATCCTTGTTTATGAATTAAATAGGTGTTTGTTTACAGCATGGCTCTGGTAAATGGGACTCAGTCAGAGACGCCACTCTGTTTTATACCATTTCAGCCCAGTGGAAGCGCTCGTCCTCCTTTTCTTTTCTTTTTTTTTCGGTACAAGAATGTCATCAGCCATGTTTGTCAGTCCAGCGAAGGTGAAAAGGACCATGTCATCAGAAAGACAACTGAGCCACAGCCAGGTACCCTAAGCCTATTTCTCTGCATTAAAGCATGTCACAATAGATGCTAACACTGCAGCATTCCTAAACAGAGCTGACAGACACTGAAGAAATTCTTATTACTGCTATAATTTGTCATGACAGGCTCAGTCTAGACTCAATTTATGCGAATGACCATTTAACAGTCGAGATGGGTCTGTCTGGCTTGTAAGAGTGAAGCAATGAATTTAAACCATAAGGATTATGAATATTGGTTGTTGCATGAGTTGATGCTTGAGTACAAAGGATGTTATTCTGTTATTCTCATTATCAAAAAACTGTTGTATCTCATGCTAAGACATTGACATTTGTGAATACGTTTAGTTTGATCAATTAAAAAAAAAAAAAGCCCAGGATTGAGACCTCTACATGCAGCGCATTATTAGGGCTACGTGTTCTTCGATGCCAATACCAAAACAATACTTCTTCGATGCCTCTACACACTATATAGCTAAAAGTTTGTCAGCAGTGGTTCTTCCCCAAACTGATACCACAAAGTTTAAACCACACAGTTGTATAGAACGTCTCTGTGTGCTGTAGCTTTACAGT
>CM075017.1:982109-1015101 GCA_037576675.1 Pangasius sanitwongsei | reverse complement strand
CCACAGCCACGCTCCAACATCTAGTGGAAAGCCTTCCCAGAAGAGTGGAGCTTATTATAACAGCAAAGGGGAATAAATCTGGAACGAGATGTTCAATAAGAACATATGGTTGTGATGGTCAGGTGTGCACAAACTTCTGGCCATGTAGTATATAGCATTTGACAAGTAACTGTTCTACAGACATCGTATCTTTAGAGAGTATTGCAGAGTTTGAATTCTGATGCACTGGATCTTATTCCTTGCGTGGAATGTTAAAATTCTATGCATGACTTGTTAATTGAGACATGAGAGATTCACGGCTGTTTTACCCCTAAGCATCACTCCAACTTCCCTGATTATGAAGCGCAGTCATGCATAGTGAATGAGAATTAAATACATGAGACTTTTAAAATGTTACCCATCATTATTTCTTCTCTGTGGAGTTCTCAGGCCTCGATTTACATTGACACACTTTAACATGTCACTAATCCTAAAAGTACTCTGACCCAAAAAATCAAAGAAAATAAATCCACACCTTCATGATGTCAAGGGAAATGATACTACCTCAGCTAAATAAACTTGTCTGCAGTACCATCTTAACATGCCTTAAGTTCAGTAGCGCTAAATGTGCAACGCTAAGCACTTCTGCTAATTTGAGATGAAGAAGGATGAGGAGAGAAAAAAATCAATATGGCAAGATGCTACAACAACAACAACAGCAACAGCAGCAACAACAAAAAATAGTGTGCTTTTTAAAGCAAAAACGACAGTGTCCTCCTGCTGATTAGATACAGACCTCCGACATGGGATCAACTGCCATTTAGTTTTGTGCCTTTGCTGGATGTGCATGGCCAGTCAGTAGCTGAGGAACTGCTATAATTAACGTTTAAGGAGATGTTGGATAAACTGTTTACACCTGAATGATTTCACTACAAAATACAAAACAAAAAAACAACAAAAAAAAAACAATAAAGTGTGTTTATCACTACAATGATAGCAATTAGCCATTGTGGCCAAGACTGGTATAGAATGCTAATGATTGACCAATTTGCTTCCTATATATATATATATATATAAATAACTCTAGCATGGTTTGATGGTTTGATTTCAGTGAGAAAACGATTAGACTCCGAATCGACCCACTGCAGGAGGTGAATCAAACACGCCACGTCAGCGTTCTTCTTTAGACGTGAGCTGCTGAACTAACTCTGAGCCAAAGCACAGAGCTGTAGCGCTGTGGAAATATGATGTGTTTTGAAGAATTGGACCGACAAACAAAAAGAGAAAATAAACGCTGGAAATGTTTTAAACTATTTATTCACATAATTATGTAGTAACTTATTGAGCACCGACTCCGTGTTCTCCGTGTTTGCTGGGGTGATTTTTGTGATTTCTGCACGCACTTGGTAAAGGTTTGTTCACCTTTTTCCATCACTGCATTTCTGAGCAATGAATGAAAGAGGTTTACGAGTATGTTTTCAGCCCTACATGCCCCTTAGACATGTTTTGCGTTTTGGTCTGTGTAGTGTGAAACAAAACCAAACCCAAAACAAACGAACCAAAAGCTCTGACAGACTAATAAATGTGAAAGCACCCTAAGAGGTCTTTATTTTGCTTGGTAGGTTTTGGTGTAAAGTTTTTCCTCTTGTAACATTATAATGTAGACAACATATCGTAGCTCACCTAGAAAAAATCATCACTTCAGGTGTTTATCTGTGAATCTAATTTGCTTAAATGTTGGTTACAACAGTTGGTACTTTCTAGTTTATGTTACTACATAATGATACAGTTGTAAGCAGGGGTGGAAAAAGTACCTAAAAACAGTACTTAAGTAATTCAAAATCTTACTCGGGTTAAAAGTAGAAGTAGCTGGAGCTGAAAATCTACTTGCGTGTTAGTCAGAAATGATCTACATTTAAACATACTCAACTATTCAAGAGTAAAATTAAATACTTTGAACAAAAATTAACAGTTAATACATGAATTTTTAATTATCTTATTAAGTCTTTGGGATGTTTTGGAAGTATTCGGCTTGCTGGTTAGCTAACGTTTAATAACTCTGTTGGAATTAATGAGGTGGCATTGGCAACGAAAAACTACCTAGCAAATTTACCAAATTTAAAATTAACTTACGTTAACATGCTTTTTAAATTTGTTGGTGAATTTTAATTTCATTTTTTACAAAGGAGACACATCAGCCTGTAGGAATTGTTGGTAAATCCAGCAAAACAGAACATTAGCTCAAAGACCACCTAGCATAGTCTGGCAAAGTTTCATTTGAAAACTGGGCAAGAAAAATATCTCAAGATTTATAACAAGTATTTCGAAGGTCAAAATGAAAATGTAAGGAGTAAAAAGTTTGTTTTTTTTTGTACATTTACAGGTATTCATTTTCAGTAAAATTTGAGTAAAGTACAAATCCTCCAAAATAATACTTTTTGAAGTATTTACTGAAGTATTTACTGAAGTATTTTCCATCCCTCCTGGTAAGTAGAATGTTTTTTCCTCCATTTACACATCTTCTGCCTCACAGCATGGCTTATTTCATCAGGTGTTCTTTTACAGCAGAAAGAGCACAGGGAGCAAAACAGCCCATAAATGTAGAACATTTCGCAGTGGGCCGAAGTGTTTATGAGTTTTGCTTTTTCATTTTCACTGAGTTCAGGGCTCACGTAACAGTCATACACTCTAGGGTTCTGTTAAACGTATTTCCTCTATTAATATAAAATTCACTTTCTGTTCTTATTTACCTGAAATAACGCTTATCATTGGAAAGGAAGAATGGATATATTCAATACAACAGAAGAGCGTATACCTGATTGTCAGGAGTTAAAATCTTGAGAGAGGCTGTGCTTCCTGGGTGGGAGGGGCATACTTTTTCTGTCCATCACAGTGACACTAGCCATTCATAGGCATCTGTGAGCTTGTGTATGCAGAAGAGGGTAGATAGCGCTTTTCTTGAGCAGCAGTTTGAAAAGATGCATTTAGCTGGCTTCATGTGTCTCAGAAGAAGCACGTATTATGCTGCAATCCATCGTACTCAGGACTCGGAAAGTTCCAAGTCGATTTTCCCGAGTTCAGATCTAAGCATGTTCGAGTGCTTCGGCTTGAAGAACACGGATGGCCAGAGCAAGATCATATTTGTTTGGCTAGTCTCTGATAAATTTGATAAATATATTAATAAGATCTACATTAGTTATTTCTGCATTATTAGCGATGTGAAATGACTTTTTGTATAAGACAGATTGACTGTCTTGTTCGTCTTTGCTCATAAAAATGGTCTTATCACGTAAAATTGGGTTGAAATCAACAGAATTACATCATAGATATGTTAGAAATACTTACAAAGGTGTTAAAACGTCTTTCCATTTCAGGTTTTATTCAGTATAAAATGATGCGTATGTTTACTGTTGACTGTTTACTGTTGCTGAACGACCGTTCCATTGCACTTTTCCATGTTGGAGGTCAGGTTTTTACAAGTTACGAGTACAGTAGATTGGAGAGAGCTGGCTAGTGGATGAGAAATTGGCAAACAACCAAATTAGGGGGAACAAATGTGACTTGTCCATATGACACGTGCGTCCATTGTGTCCTTGTAGTAAGCATTTAGCAGATGCAGGGATCTTGCAGACACACTTGAAAGGACGTCACACATTACAGGTGCAGTCAAAACTGAGAAGGTGGGAAACATGGTGCCTGTACAGTCCTCCTCGCTTCACATTGGTAACACATATGTTCCTCCACACCTCCCTGTCGGATGAGACATGATTTATCGAGGACTCGTTCAGTCTGACAGAAGGGCGAAGAGCCTGGATGAAGCAAGCAGCTCTTGTCCAGGAAAGCAGCGGAGGAAAATTAATGAGGAAGGGTGACTCGGCACTGAATCATAGCAGAACTCATGTGTCAGGCTGCTTCCTTTTTAGAGGATAGTAACAAGCGGCTGAGCAAACCAAATAAACACGCAGCTCAAGATTCCCTTCAGTTTATTCAATTTAAGGGCATGTCTGAAGTGTCTGGATAGGCTTGATGCTTCGTAATCACATTCCTCACTGAATCTCTGTTTAAAAGCTTTTGATGTTGAGGGATGACACAGAATTGACATTGTACATTTACAGACATGTATTGATGCATTAATTGAAAATAAAAAATACAGACGCGTAATCTTTTTGCTCCTAATGAGCCACGGGCGCAGTTGGATATTTATCAGTGTACTTAATTAAATTGTCCCAAAGTGGCTTCGCATCCCATATCTCCCCAGATAAATCCAAAGGGAGAAATGTAAGGCATAAGCCTTTGTATGACTTGGCAGAAGAAGTTGGCCACTGGGACCCTTTGGCTGTGTTCAGTTACCCTGACCTCTCAGTGGCATTCATATCCTGTCTGGGCAGCCAGCCGTGGCAGTTTGTTAGCCTGGGATTAGCTGGCAGTGGGGAGCGCAGAGAGCAGCCTGGCTCTCCTTTCTTCAGCCTTGCCTCCTGAGCTGGCCCTGACCCAGCACTCAATACCAGTTTGCTCAGGTTAGGATTTAATTGCATGTTCAGAGCTATAACAGGCTGTAACTTTAAAGCCTATTGGCAAAGTGCTGTCGCAGAGCCAATACTAACCCATGTATAATCTCCTTCACTGGGAAAAGGTCCCAGGAGCACAGGGAAAGGACGAGGTTGTGTCCAGTGGCTTCAGAAGCATCAAGCGAGCTATTAATTACTACTGTTAAGTAATTGTTACATGTTAATGCCTGACGTCCTCTCACATCCACGTATGTCCCCGACAGTTTCCAGTAATGCTTGTAATAATGTTCGGTTATCCTTGTTTATAAAGACGTCGAGATATCGGTGCAGTGGGTTCGGTGTAATCCTCTCAGAGGATATGCCAGCAGACATAACAATCAGATATAACCGGATATAACCAGTTCAGCAGCCGTTATCATATCATCAGCAATGACACTGCCTCTTTATACACCCATTAAATGATTGATCTCTCCAGGGATTTCGTAAAGTTATATCTATATATTATATATTATATTATCGACTTGATTACAGACTAGAACTGCATCATTATAGCAGCCAACCTTGGTGCAATAACAACACTTTCTTGCAGGAGAGGTGTTTTGTATGGACTGAATATGTGCAGCCTTGTGTAACATAAAACTTAAACTTATTCAGTCAAGTCGCTCCTGTCACTCCTGTTCTTGAAGTGTCTAATGAGCACCCAGGGCTTTGTGTAAATTACGTTAGTACACTCAGCCAGGGTGTTTCTTAATCCCTATTAGGAAATTAGCCGTATTAGTCCTTTCCCCATCAAAGGTTTGTTGAGTATTATTAACAGAATGGCCAAGTAACCTCCATCTCGTTCTGTTAACCTTTGGGGAAAGTTAAACAGAGTCGCCGCTCGTTCTTTGGGTCAGATTCTGTACGGTTCTGCACCGTCCAAGTCAACGAGCTAGAACCTAATGGAGTCTGATGTTTGAGTTGCTTTTAAGGTGTCTTCACCGTGAATTAAGTATTAAAAGAAACATTTAACGTTCTATGAATACAAATAGGCTGTTATAAAATATATAAAGTCCTCACATAACTTCTGAAAGTTTTTAACTCTCGCCTCAGTATCCAATAGTTTAGCAGAATGTTTCTCCAGCATTTCGTCCACGATTTTCACGCTCTTCACACGAATGTATTGCACTGTATTGTTACTGGTTTTTAAAAGAATATCAATGTTTTTCTACAATGTACTCAATAACAAGCGACTCAGAAACTGTTCAGCTTTAGGTACGGTGGAGTGATGGATGCATACCTTTTCTCCCAGTGAGAAGATTTTTTTTTATAGACCCCCCCATTGCAAAAAAGCATTCCTGCTATGCTAGTGGACTAAAAATAAGGGCCTTGCGCAGGGTTTCCAAGCAACAGGGTTAAGACGCAGGTTAATACAATGCCACTAACGGCCCTGAACTGATCTGCCCCTGTACCCGTGCATGTTCTCTTCCATGCTTACGCCACTCTCTTCCTGCATCTTTACTTAACCATAATTACAGAGACTGGTTATTGCTGATTGTCGCACTGTGCAAAAAGTGCACAAGGTTATTATTTAAAGACCTCACTCAAGCTGAAGTTCAGAAATCCTAATTTGTAAGTCTCAGGTTGAAATAACCAATGTAATAAAATAAATTCACACTCTAGATACAAAATAACTGAAAAAAGTTGTGTTTTCTTGATCGTCTTTTCTGCATTTTTACTATTTCCTACTATTTTAGAATCATGAAGGCATTAACGCTATGAAATAACACACCTGGAATTAAGCAGTAACCAAGAAGAGTGTTTATAGTTTAATTTCTTAATAGTATTCGTGATGAAGCTTTACATTTTACAAGTTTCCAAACAGGCCAGACTCCTCACTCCTCACTGCTTCTTCTAAATGAAAACCTCGAAATGAAAACTACTTTTTTGGGGAAGCAATAATTGTAAGTTAACTTTTATAAGCTACTTATTAATATGCATTTGGATTGAGAAATTAATGAGATGGCGAAATGAATGGAATGAAATAATACATGAGCATTAATTCCATTATTTACATTTTATCTTAGAATCAATTTTCAAACCGTAGGCCTTTATCAAAATGTCTTTAAGACGATGATAAACATACTTTCGATCTAGCGTGTCCTCATGTTTAACTGGCAGTGAACAAAATCCCAACTGAAGCTTGTAAAGTGCCTACACACCTCCGCAGTGATGTCAGGAGCTCAGAAAGCGTGTCCGACGCCACTCTTTTTCTGATGGATGAACACAGTGAGATGTAATGATGAGCCTTTATTTCCACAAATTGGTTATTAAAATAATTTAAAATAGTTTATACTGCAGCGCGGCTGAATTCTTGAATCATAAGGTATGGATTAATTTTCAATAACAGCAGCTCTGACAGTCGTTCCGGCTGTAATATAAGTGACAGGTTTATATTAATGCACTCGTTCTAATACGTTACGGTTTCTATAGGAACAGCTCATACACAGAGACTTGTACAGCAGACGCTCCTTGTAATCTAAGACTAATAATAAACAGAATTATTAAAATGTTGTGTTTAACAAAGAAAAGCATAATCGTTACTGTGATGAAGTTTTCTGTTAGGAGACGTTTATGTCACATGTTTGGAAGGAGTCTCAAGTTTCATAGTTTATGGATAACATGACGATTTTTTTTTTGTCTTATTAACTTCAGGAGAGAGAAAAAAAGAGAGGCTGGTGAGAGAACAACTGTTTATAGCTGCTATAACGAAAGTTAGAACAAGTTAGTGGAACTAACTTGTATTGGGGAAGTTCCGCAGCATTAAATGTAACTATAAATGGTTAAAAAGTGTAACGTATTGTTCTTTAATAAATTAGAAAGTGTAATCGTTGGCAAATCGCTGTGGTATAAGAGGAATAACACACTTTAGATTGTACTGTTATGGGAAAACAGCATGGTCCGAAGTGTGTTAGTTCTTACATTTAAGTTTACTTAACAGTCTAACCGATAACGTAAAAGACGAATATGTTACATCAACTCTTTATTCAGAACTGAAATAAATGTATCCCATTAGTATATCTTCTTCCTCAAATGGCGCTGCAGGAAAAATGCCAACATTCACATCTTAGCCAACAGAATTTCAGAAATTCACATAGTCCTAACTCACTCTAGCTCTTTTCTGAGAGACCATGTTTCCTGCTGAGGAGAAGAGGAAGCTGCAGGTATGCGACTTTGCGAGCTTGGCCATGTGCCGTATTTGCTTGCTGAAGAGAAATACCTGTGTCCTGATGCATGAAACACATCAGAATTTACTTGTGTATCTCCCTGCCTCTTTTTCTGAAAGCTCTTTATCTGCTTTCTGAAAATGACTTGTCTAGAATTGAGTCATCTTTTTTCCTTTTGATTAAAAAGCATGCCTAGATGACCTTTGGCTTCCTTCATGCTTTCTCTTAAGCACTTAGAACACTTGCTCTGGCGATAAGAAAATAAACATCGGCTCGTCCACATCCTCGTCTGCAGGGGCTTGAAAATGGAAAGGATCTTTTTTTGTTCTGTGGTGATGAGTCAGAGTGAGACTGTGCCCATACACCTGCGTGCACATGTACTGACGAAGATGCAGACCTCAGAGTGCGCTCTGACCTTGTGAGCAGGACCAGAGAACAAAAACCCATTGTTTCACTTGCTGTCTAATGAAAATGTACATTGTCTGGCAGAGGACTTACATCTTTATGGCCAGTGGGAAGTGGATGTAAAGGAAAAAAATGTAGAATCAGAAAAATCGGCAGTCTTCAATACAGCCACGAGCCTAGATCTGGTTCAAATTGAAAAGGAGAGAGTGTGCGTTTTAAGTATTCAAGTAAACTTTCAAACAACTTCGGATGCAGCAAAAGCTCAGCAGGAAATCTTGACAAACACTGCAGTAAAGCACACTGCTACACACCCACACTATATGGCTAAAAGTTTGTGCACCCCTGTCCATCACACCCATATGTGCTTCTTCCCCAAACTGTTTCCACAAAGTCTGAAGCACACAGTTGTACAGAGCGTCTCTGTGTGCTGTAGCTTTACAAATTTCCCTTCACTGGAACTAAGAGGCCCAAACCTGCTCCAGCATGACGACGCCCCTGTGCACAAAGCGAGCTCCATGAAGACATGGTGTGTGAAGGTTGGAGTGGAAGAACTCGAGTGTCCTGCACAGAGCCCTGAACTTACTCAACCCCACTGAACACCTTTGGGATGAACTGGAATTCTAGTGGAAAGCCTTCCCAGAAGAGTGGAGCTTATTATAACAGCAAAGGGGGTATAAATCTTAGTTCATTTCAGAGCTCACTAATCAATACTTTTAGCTGGTTGAAAGTAATAATAACAGTATTCAGTTACTTTAATTGCGAGAACATGCACTTTTAGAGCACTACAGAAAATGTTGGATTCAGACACGATAGCTACGCTGGAACACAGAGTGATTCGGGAAGAGAATTAGTTTAGTACTAATTGTCAGCCCGAATCAAGACAGTGAAGAAATGTTTTGAAATTGTTGTTCATTATGGAATCAAATCTAGGACACATCAGTGCAGGTTAAATTTAACTGAACTGAATTGGATCAGTGGTGACTTGATGTGCATCGAATCGGTATTTTCAGAAAGAGGGAGATGCTCACTCCTAATGAATATCATGCAGTTTCTAATAGATTAACCATCACATACATACTGTCTACACTTATGGACAGCCAGTTTAAGGCTCTTTTTAAGAATATAGTCGTCAATATAGAATATGTAAATCGCCTCCAATTCACTTGAGACCATGAAGGTAATTTAACATCAAGGATTATTCTGTTGCTCTGTAGATTATTTGTCATTTTCAGTGTGTAGTGTTACTGGTCTCTAGTATATCATAAAAACTTTCCACAAAAAAAACCCAAATTAAAAAATATATGTTTTTTATGACTCCAAAGAATGTTTTAGCTTTTCTGAAATTACTTGTTTTTATTATTGATAGTTTTTATTCCTCCAAAATCAGCTGCATCACAGTCCTACACTAAATTAAATCATTTGACATGCAATTTTAAGTAATGAAGGTTTTTAAAGGTTATAAAAGAGTTAAGTATTGTGTATAGTTTTATTTTCACACATCTTTTTTAACATTTAAAATTCTCTTAAAGGTATAAAATGCATGATTTTTTTTTTTTCATCTGACAATTACATATAAAACGTGTGAGATTATTTGCAACAGAAGGTGAAATGCCAAAATAGGTACATGTGTGATTTCTTTATAAAAACTTGTTTTTATAAAGGATGAATGATGTGATAATCTTTGCAGTGAAAGAGAGCTTCCTTTTGACTGAACATCCAACCAAACAAGCACTTAAACCTTAACCATTTTTAATACTCTTTCAACCATGTCCATAAGTCTTTTTGCTTTCGATGTAAGTCTAATGAATTGTGAACTGTTATTCGTTCTGTCATCCATCTCCTGAACGACAGTCTCATGTGTGCTGATATGGAGCGCGTTCAGTAAAGCATTTCTTGGAACGGTGATCATTTCAGCACAGCGGCATGGCGCAGTGGGAATACTGGCTCTCAGCTCCTCTCATTGATCATCCTCCAAGTTCAAAACAATAATAAGTCTGATGAACGCCGCAGCATTGGACAATTTCCAGAATTCTTTCGTACACGTCAAGGGCACTCTAACAGAGCCAAGCTCAAGGAGGTCATCCTTGATGAAGAGGACGTTTGGAGGACTCGACCGCTGGCGTTAACAGACATGCTCATGGATTGACTTGGGCTTTGCTGAGTGTTGGTGTTTCCAAGAGAAAGCCATCAGCGTGACTGCCTTTGGGTCAACGTAGTGTGAAGAAGTTTCGGGAACCTGGTTGATACTCATTAATTAATGTCAACAAGGCAAAAGTGCACCGCAGTTCATTTGCCAGGCCCTGAACATCATAGACATTATGTCTGCATATTACCCAGGAGACACCAAGCTTTATCTAATTAAGCACTTAAAGAAGCTAGGAACCTGCAGTGGAAGAAGTGAGAAGAGAGATAAGAATGAAGGGGGAAGTATATATGCTCTGTATGTAACTGCAGCACATATTGAAAACAAGCCTGGAATATATAAATATGAAGCTGTTTTTTTTTTTTTTTGGAGAAGAGTCTTCTTTCCTGAATTTATCTGTGTTGTAATACCATTCTGCTCGGTAGATTTACCCTGAGAAGTAGCACAAGCTGTCATAAGGCACAGAGAAGTTACCCCATGGTTATGAAGTCATTAGTGCCACGAAAGTTTTTTTGTGCTTCCCAGCATATCGGTAGAACTTCACAACTGTTATATCACGTGTACCAAACTGTCAAACACTCAACCACTGAGAATCGTGTAGCTTTAGGATGCTGCTATCTTCCCAGCATGTTCAGCATAAACCTCTAGCACTGGACAGAGTTTGATATATTTTTACCCGCACTATCCAGCTTGGCAAGATTTCTGCCAGCCAGAGCAGTTTTATAGCCCACTCCTCTGTCCCAGGGGGCCAGTTAGATGGAGGTGTGGGATGAACACATGGTTTTACTCTTGAATTCAAGCAGCTGAGGCTTCACATCTGGTCCGAAGTAACAAATGAGAGACAACTCATTCCTGAAAAGCCGCAGCACTGCTGTTCACTATCGCTAGAGTCGAACTAATAGGACTGGAGGGATATCGTTTTGCACAGTAAGAATTTGAAGAAGTTATCGTTTTTGTAAGCGATGCACCGTACAGAAGATCAACTTGTATATGATTTCGGGTTGTGTGATAAGTTGCGTTAATTTGGTTAGAGTTGGTGTTTATGCATGCACGTGTTGAAGAGAAGATAAAATAAAATGAGTTAAGATGAAGGTATCAATCCATGAAGGAAATTCTTGTGCCAGTTGCTCAAGACAATAAAAAATAGTGAAGATAGCAAAAAAAATAAATTTAGGAAAAAATCTAGTTAGAGACATACATAAAGTAAAAATCGAAATATTTGTTAAGAACGTTAGAACTGGAGCAAAAAAAAAGACAACTTAATAGTGAGGTTAAATAAATGTAATATAAGTCTAGAAATATAAGTGCAAATAATAAAAGTGAAAATTGAAAAATTCTTTAATTTTTTTAGAAACAGCTAAATACCCAATCCAATAATATTTTCAGTTTTAAAATCTGATCTGAGCAAAAAATCTGAGCACATGATCCACAAATCGCTCTTTCTCATGAAAATAAACGCGAGAGCTCTCGATCATGTCGAGTTTTAATGAAACATAAACTAGAAGAATAAGAGAACACTGTGGAGGAAATATTGGTTGGTGAGATGCAAGGATTGTCTGTTCTGTAAAGAGAACAGGAGGCACGGTGAAAAGAAACGTGGCTATTTTTATGTGATAGGAATCGTGTTGTTTTTGTTTTTATTGTTGCTGTTGTGTTTGCAATGTGTCCTCATTCTCCCACACTAACAGACAGATGATAAACTGGATTCAGGGATCTGCTACGCAGGACAGGAGTAGAATTGATCTCCTCTCGGTTTGTTATTGGCTGTTTCTCGGCGCTGTTCTTGCTGTGAGCTGTAGAGGGGTTCAGATTAGACGATTTATCAACAAGAAAATCAAGCATGCTTGAAAATATTGGCGCCTCTGCAATCACTCTCAGACTGAGAGCGTCACGTCGCAGAACTGTTTACATTACACGCCACATGCACCTCTTGTTTGTATCTAGATTTGAACACATTGTTGGTTTGATCCGAATAATGTCTTCGTATTCGATTCCATCCCTAGCATGTGCTACGTTTGCACACATGCAGAAGCTGAACAGTGTACCACTTAAAAAAAAAAAAAAAACTCTTCAGGGTACACCGCATCTTTCGGCATTGATATTTTGTAATTGCACACTCAGTCTATCAATTCAAGAGCTGTATATTATCTACAGCATCAGGAAAATAGCGATGATGTAATCGAGATTTTGGGGCATATCAAAAGTGTCCACAAAAAAAACAAAAAACTGCACGTATAGTTTTTCACTTTCAAACACTTAGCAGTTAGGAAATGAGAAACAAGCTACTGTTACCCTCCAGTCATAAAGCGGTGATATGACTTTGATTCACCTCTGAGAATAAAGCTGTTCCACTTGCTAATTAGCAACTCAGAGGAGCTATTTATAGCTTGTTTCACCTTATCAACAACACTGCAGCATTGAAGTGTTAGCTTGCCTGGTGTAAAGAGTATGATGTGCTGCTGAAGAGAAGAATAGCTGAGTCATTCACTCTTTGCACTTACACTCTTACACTTTCCACCCTCCAGTTTTCGTCTGGATTACATTTTACCTTTGACTGCCCTTAAATTTTCAGAAGAACACAATGTAGGGCTGCTACATGCACATTTCACAAATGATTTTTTTTGTACTTTTGTTAGGAAATGTGCTGAACCTATCAGATGATTTCAGTCTCTCTGTGTTAAGATGTGGAGCTGCAAGCTGCCCCAGTTACACATGATTTAAGCAAAATAAAACATGACAGTGTTTAAATTTGCAGTACACTTCTGAAGTTCACACACTTGAGTTGTTTCTCACTCTTTTGCTTTTGCATTCCAGGGTGTCTGCAGCTCCATAAAAAGATTTTGAAACTTTTTACAAATTTAAGGGCTTAACACATATCGACCCTTTCATGCAGTCGACTTATACATATTTTTAAAAACTTTCTTAAGACGTAAATCAAATCATTAACATAAGGATTATTATCTTGACTTCTTTTCATCTCTAGACAGTGCAGCATGTCTCTGGTACCTTTAGGAGCTTTCTGCACCAAATTCGCCATTAAATTAAACACCTTAGCTTTTTTTGTTTTTTTGTTTTTTTTACCTCCGAAACTTTCAGTTGCACCATGCAACAGTTCTAAACTCTATAACATGTCAAGTTACTGTTATATTTCATTTAAAATAATTTTTCTTTGTGATATTTAGGAGAAAACACTCAAAATTCATATGTAGTTTTAAGCAATAATAAACATCCTAAAGAATTAAATAAAATTTGCATGAAATTGTTGTAAAATAAAAAGTGCATGATCTTAGATTTTTTGCCTGCAAACATCCTTCATTTTGCTTTGATTCACAGAGACATATCAATATGTGGAAATATAACTGAGGAATAGTAAATAGCTCACTGCAGACTTTGCCTTAAAACCTTTTTTTTTAAGTTTCTTATGTGAAACTTATATTCAAAAGTTTCATCACCATGACAGATTTGGTCTCAGATTACATTTGAAGCAGAACTGAAAGCGTTTATTTCTTTATATTTAACCTGCGGACCCGTCATCATTCTGTCTTACGGTCGTTATCTCTTTTACGTGCAGATTAACTATTCACGCTGAGTGCCCCATGCATCTGGAAGATTTTCCCATGGATGCTCATGCCTGCCCGCTCAAGTTTGGAAGCTGTAAGTGTTTTTTTTTTTTTTCCTCTATCAGTGTGATTGGTATTCATAAAGCAGCTCGGATGAAATCGACCGCCTCCGGCTGCTCGTACTGCTCTGTCTTCATGCGCTAAAATGGCACAACTGATTCAGAAACATTGTCCTTATTACAAAGATGATTAGCCATTTTAGAGGGCCGGAATAGTGCTCAGTTTTGCCCTTGGTATAATCACAACTAAACTAAACTACATCTAGTGTGTTGGATTAATAAGGTGGGTTGCAGTTTTCTAATGTAAATGATGCAGATTTTGGTAAAATTGTCTAAGACATGATGCACAGAAAAAGTGATTCAGCCTACCTTGAATTCTTATGGCTTCAGTTCGGTTCTTTGACGGTGGCAAGGTTGTTGGTGTCAGACCGGCTGGTTTGAGTAGTTCAGAACCTGCTTACCTCCTGGGATTTTTCACACATAAAAGTCTGTAAAGTTTGCATAGAATGGTGCCAAAAACAAAAAAATTCAGAAAGCATCAGTTCTGTAGGCGGAGGAGAATGGCCTGACTGCTTTGAGCTGACAAGAAGCCTACAGTAACTCAACTAACCGCTCTTTACAACCGTGGTGAGCAGAAAAGCATCTCAACATGTCAAGACCACATCGGGTTCCACTCCTGCTGGACAAGAACAGGAATTTGAGCCTACAGTGGGCATGGACTCACCCAAACCGGACAGATGGAGATTGGATAAACCTCACCTGGTGTGATGAATCTTGGTGTCTGCTGTGCGGTCAGAATTTTGCACCATGGACCCAATCTGCCTTGTGTAAACAGTTCAGGCTGGTGGTGGTGGTGTAACGATGTGGGGAGTGTTTTGTTGCTACACGTCAGACCCCATAATACCAACTGAGCATTATATGGACCCCACAGTCTATCTGAGAATCGTTGCTGACCAAATACAGCACTTTATGGCTGCAATTTACCATCTTATAACAGCTACTTCCTGCATGATAATGTCACAGAGTCTTCTCAAACTGGTTCCATGAACATGACGATGAGTTCAGGGTACTGAAGTGGCCTCCCCAGTCACCAGATCTGAATCCAATAGAGCACCGCTGAGATGTGGTAGAACAGGAGATGAATGTGCAGCTCACAAATCTGCAGCTATTACATGATGCAGTCGTGTCAACATGGACCAAAGGAATACTTTCAACACTTTGTGGAATCCATGCCACGAAGAATTTAGGCTGTTCTGAGATGTTCTGAGGGGGTTGTCATACCCAGTATTAGTATGGTGTTTGTAATAAAGTAGACTGTGCGTGTATATTTGTAAATAACTGCTGGAGTGAGTTATCGGTTGCACTGGAAAAATAACGTCAGCCAAATGAAAAGCTTCAAAATGTCAGTTGAGTAGTTAAGTTATGTGAGCATCAGTTAAAGCATTCATCCAACCTCAAGACTGTAAATCTGATTATTTTCTAACTTTTTTAGTGACGATTTCTTGCTGAAATACACAAGTTTAAATTAGGAATGTAGCCACAGGCGCTGGAGATCACCATGACGAAGCGGTCATGTCACCATGAATAAAACATCCCCCCTCCAGGCGATGAAACAAAAGGCTTCCACTCCTGCATATTCAGCTGCACCTTCTTCCTTCCATCCAGCGGCCCTCGTTATGAAGGGCTCAGCGCAGAGGGGCATCTCATTTGATCCTTCTGCATATCATCGGAAATCAGTCTGAAAAGACGGTGAACAATCGGCTCTTTTATGCAACCGATGCTGTACGATCAGCGAGTAATTAGCGGCTTTTGTTAGCGGCTGACAATTATGAGCGTGCTCCCTCTTGCCTTCCCCTCCTGCATGTACCCTCTCATTCGCCTCATTCCCTAATCACTGCCTACTTCCATTTTATCTTACGCTGCCTGTCAAACTGTGCTCAGCAATCACATGGTCTTTTTTTTTTTTTTTTAAATACACTTTGAACTTTGGATCTTGAAAATCAGCAAAGCAGAAGAACCGGGTGATTTACTTCTAGTTTGAATGAAGCACATTACCCCATCGATACTAAGGACATAGAAAACAATTTTGTGTGAGGGCACTTGTAATGGAAATGTTCGCCTTTCATTTTTATTTTACAAAATAAGTGGCATGGTAAAGGAAAGAATTACTTTAAACAAAATGGTTTCCCAAAGAAAGTGGGAAAAGAGAAGGAGAAAGGAAGAGACATCATGAAGAGACTAATGCCAATTACTTTTATGTAAAATGTTAAAAACTGAAGGTAAGTAAGATTTAGCGAGGCGAGGATATGAAGATTTTTGGTCTTCGTCTACGCTGATACTGAAACCTACTGTACTTATGATAATTTTTTGAGCTTGGCTTGTCTGACCTACAGAGTGTGGGAAAACCATGAAAGTGTGTGCTTTGTTAGCAACAAGCTAGCCAGCTAACTTTAGTGATCATCAGTTTATGATGTTTTTATTTCCAAAACTGTGAACTTTACAGTCAGTGTTAGATTTTACCAACTAACACGTCTGTGTTGATTGATCTAAAGCACTATCAACTCTTTTAAAGTAGTAAAGTGATATTTTATTTACTGTTACAAACTGTAGTTGAATACAACAATAATATTAATCAAAGACATCGTGGAACTTTTTATTCAGCTCTGTTTATGTTGGTTGCTGTCATATGCTGCTAGAGATGAACTCCTTGGGCTAAGTTTTATGTTTAAGATGTTATTTTGTCTAAGCATCATTGCACAAGGTGCCGAGAATTACACACTGACTCGGGAGAAAGGAAGCGCTCGGTGCTTGCAGAACTGCAGAGCGTACGAATACCTTTGTGTCCACTGAGTTCACGACACTTTTTCGTGTCCGTGCTCGCTGATACTGCTCGGAGTGCTCAGGTCGGCCGTCCTCACACTCAAAAAGATGCAAAAGAACAAGAAACATTTAGGTCTGCAAGTGGAAGCGCCTTGTTGTTGAGGAAGGTCAGAGGAACATGGCAAGACTGGTTTGATAACCACTCTTTACAACCATGTTGAGCAGAAAAGCATCTCAAAGCACAAACCTGAGATGAATGAGCTGTAACCACACTGGGTTCCTCTCCTGCCAGCCAAGAACAGGAATCTGCGTCTACAGTGGGCACCGAAACTGGACAGTTTTTCGGGTTTGAAAAAGACGACGCAATGTTATTCGCCTGCTGCTACATGATTGGCTGACTGGATAATTGCATGAACGAGCAGGGGCGCAGGTGTTCCTATTAAAGTGGATAGAATTGCTTTGAACGTTGCTCAGCATGGGTGGGAATGCCTGTAAAGAAAATACTTCCTTTTCTTTTTGTTTAATTAGAAAATTAGTGTTTTTATGTCACGTGTGTATTGATTATATTCAAGATGGAGTTTATATTTTTCCTTTTCTTTCTCTTTGCTTTCTCTCTTGGCGTTCTGGGTTTAAATTAAGTGATAAATTTAAGGCTGTCCTCATTCTATTTGCTGAAAGCGGGTGACACTTTTGCCCTTTTCACTCCCCGTAAGCTGGGCTGACTGTAAATAAACCTCTCTGTGCTCGCTGCCTGCTGCAAACTCTGTATCAGAAGTCTGAACAATACACTTCATTGCCAATTACAATTCATTATAGATGAAGCGGCATTAAATTTTATGTGTTGAGCCTTTGATTAACGGTTTTCCAGCTGAATAAAATAATATCTTTTCTCTCTGGACATCAAAATTTCATTAGCAAACCCTTGGATGGTGTGTGAATTTGGTTTCTGTTCCAAATCTGTATTTTGTCTCTCGCAGTTACTGATTTATTATATACCTTGGATTCGGCATAATGTAGCAATAATTTAAAGTATTGATTGCTCCCTTTTCTTATATATCAAGTGACGCTGATATTGATATTTGTTCTGAGGGATTTATGTTCGAAGATGAAGCTCACATTTTAGAGCAGAGAGCTCTGTGTAACCGTTAGCACTAGCACTGCGTGACAGTTAAGATATAATGTCTGTAGGTTTATATGTATAATATACAGACACGTGACAAAGGAGCATTCTGATAGCATGGTTTGGGTTCATTTTTCCTCTTAGAGGGAAGGATTGCTGAAAAAAAAAAACCCAAGCAATTAAACCTTTTTATCCAGATGGGCGTGGTCTATTCCAGGATGACCCCGCCCCCATCCACAGGACACACGGGCTCAGTAAATGGTTTGATGAGTATGAAAATTATGTGACTCATATCAAAGCAGGCAACAAAAATGTGATAATTTGCTTATAAAAAATAGTCAGCAACCAATTTCATCGATTAGTTGGAGCATGTTATGAAGCACACTGTGGCGCAATATGTCACTTTATTTAGAATGAAATTTGAAGGGAAATGGCGGTGCACGTTACAACAGAGAAAACAGAACAATCAAATTCCTCTTAAGTATGGAGAACTCTTTACATTACGCAACGCTCCTGGCATAATGTGTAATTCCCGTTCAATATTCATTATGATCTCTACAGCAGTAGTAGCATACAGAGCACAAAGTTTGCGAGTTTGATCCTAGCTGTCTTGAAGCATGCTTACTCAGTAGTCCAAAATGCTAAGCTGATCAGAAGGAAGCGTTATGGCACATGTTTCAAACGCAAAGCTCGCATCACTGCCGAACATTTTTAGACTATCCAGAGCTCACAGCAGATCCGTAGCGTAGGCATCCGAAGGGTAGTTACGGTAAACCGCCGTATGTACGTGTACTCAGGTTTCTATCACAGTTGGATCGACTGCTGTTTGAAACACGGGTTAAAATCAACGCCTGTGTTCTGCGCTTGAATCAATCATTATTCATTCAGCGCTCGAGTCAGTGATTAGTCTACAAGACATTTTCTCATTTCAAAACACAAATCATGTCAGGAAGCCACGTGCGTTAAGCAGTGTTGGTCAGCGAACAGCGGAGCGTTTCTTCATATACACAATATACGAATATATCGATGAGCCAAAGGACAAGTCACAGACGAAGTGAATAATGTTGATTATTGATAATAAGGTCTGGGATATAATCGCTTACCGCCTGCCAGTCGAGTCTCGTAATCGATGTTTGGGGAAAAATGGACAGGTGTGAAGACCTGAGGGCCTTTGACAAGGACCACAATTGTTATGGCCAGACGGCTTGTTCAGAGCAGTGAGTCTCGGTCAGCAGTGTTGAGTACAGTGGTCTGAGGAGGGACAAATCACAAACTGGCGGCATGTTGGGCGCCCAAGGCTCATCGATGCGCAGGAGCAATGAAATCTATCCCTTCCTGTCCGAACCGACAGAAGAGCTACTGTGGGACAAGTCACAGAAAACGTCAATGATTGTTACAGCAGGAATTTGTCACAACACACAGCTCATCAAACCCTGCTGTGTATAGGGCTTGACGAATAGCTCAAGGTGTTGCCCTGGCCTCCAAATTCCCCCGATCTCAATCCGATCCGATCTGTGTGATGTGTTGGAACAAGAAGTCCGATCCATGGTAACTCCACCTCACAACTTACGGGACTTAAAGGGTCTGCTGCTAACGTCATGGTGCCAGATACCGCAGCACACCTTCAGAGGTCTCGTAGAGTCCATGCCTCTGCGGCTGGGAGCTGTTTTGGTGGCACGTGGAGGACCAGCTGGATATTATTCAGGTGGTTATAATGTTTTGGCCCATCAGTGTATATTTTTAATAAATATTGTGTGTCAAGTCATCAAGTCTCCATCCTGCTTTTGGTTCTCGTTGAAGTTGATCCCAGAAAGAGTTGATGATTTCACTGAGAGTTCACTGATTCCAGGCATTGAAAGCTGAGAGTCGACCCTAAAACTTTGGAGTCGATTCCACACACCGGAAATGATTCAAGAAAAATGAATTTAGCATTGGGGTGTTTCAGTAAGAGAGACGATTAGATGTAGACGATTGGATGTTTATTTTGTGTTTATTTTGAATTTGTCTGGTCGGAATTGAAAAAAACAGGACTTGAAACTCAGGTAAGACACACAGTTGCAAAAAAAAAGAGAAATAGTTCAGAAGCTCTGTATTACTCTGTATTTTTGTAAAAATGAATATTCACAATCCTCTGTCTCTCTCAGATGCTTACACCAACAACGAGGTGGTTTACATCTGGACTGCAGATGATGAGAAGTCCGTGTCTGTGGCTCCAGATGGCTCCCGTCTCAACCAGTATGACCTTCTGGGACACGTCATAGGCAAAGAGACCATCAGCTCTAGCACAGGTAGAGACTAGCGTAACTGGAAAATCAAAATTTGCATAAAATTACTTTTGCTAAATTTGAGTAGTGTAACGCTCAAAATATTTGTATCTATACTGAAAGAGGACGTGGTCAAAACCAGAAGTGGACGCTTTATTCAGCACCTGAACTTCTACAGTTCCTCAACCTCAGCTACATCACGAGTTCACGATCGCTGTCAACCGGACGCTCTGTGGAACTTTCTAGAAAGCTTTCTAACTAATGTAACAGAGTAAGCTAGGGAGCTATCTTTCAGAACAACACTATCTTACTGTCAGCAACAGTCACCTAATAACATTTTATCAGATTTACTTGTTACATTTTCCAGAAAGACCAAAGATTTTCCGCAAAAAAGATTTCCTTCAAATAATGAAGAACGTTCTTTTAAGAACGACGATTAATACACATTAACCGTATATGTTAATATTTTTTAAATTAATTAAATGAATAGTTTCGGAGACCCCAGCAGAGATATTCTGCCCTGTGGCTCTATAAATTAAAGCACACTGACAATAGATTAAAAAAAAAGAATGATGTGCCTCTTATTTGTAAATTAACGTGACCTTGAAGAACCTTGAGCTTTATATGCAGTATGAAAATATTTATTTTTATTAGGTCCTCTGGAATTCCAGTCCTGATTCACACCTCTAGTCACAACCAGAGGCTTTCTCGGGGAAAAAAACGAATACTGCACCTACTGCACGTATCTGTGTTTATATTCACATCACACGTGAGCACATCTTTCCAATCAGACTAATGCGTTGTGACAAGAGGTGTGCATCAGGACTGGAATCCCATATTCCATTCCTGTACATGTCTATGGTAAATACATCATATCTTGTGACCCGTAAACACATTCATACCTGCAGGATGTTGATTCACTTTAACAGACAACAAACAAATCTTTAAATTTATGCACAAATCTGTATTGATCTGATCTGAGGTGCAGCAATCCTATATGAATTTTCAATTTCTAAACTTCTCTTTTTAGTTTATGAACAGCAAGAAAACCTGCGTGGATAAACTTTCTGTACGCTCCCTTTGGTGTGTGTGTGTGTGTGTGTGTGTGTGTGCCCGGCATGCGCTTACAAATTCCATTTGTGTCTGTTTGTGAAGTAATTTATCTGGCCTGCTTTGCAAGCACTGAGCTCATCGATTGCTTTCTGCCGCAGTTATTGGGGCCACTGCAGCCTGGGTGAAGAGTGAAGGGCTTGTTGATTGTGTTTCTGTGTGCTTTTGTGCTGGAAATGTGTATTTTTAGTTCCCTTCTCCAATCAACAGAATGGTCGTGTGAAAAAAAAAAAAAAAAAAAGGTTAAAAAATTGGTTTCCGGTCAAATAAAAACATTTCCCCAGTCTTGTCTTATAGAGTGTAACATGATGGATGTATGTGCTTAACAACTCTTCCTGACACGGTTTCAGACGAGCGTCTCTCGTTAGCCGAGCCGCTCAGATCTCAGACTCTCTCTATCCTTTTTGAAGGATGGAGAGTCTTGAAAGTGTCCACTCAAAAAAAAAAAAACGTAAACAGCAGCCGATGCCCAGAGCAGTGCAGTTTTATCAAAGAGCTCATGCTCTGACTTGAGATTGAGCTGCTCATGAATTTTTTAAGTAAAAGGCAAAATATTCTCCCAACCTTCTGGATCTTTAAAGTGGAAAAGAACCGTACAGATAAAATCCTGTGCAGTCGGATGGGAGGAAGGTGGTGTCTACTCCTGCCCTATTTAAAACCAGTCCTGAGATTTATGTGAATCGGCAACAAATTATATCCAACTTGCCGGTTGTGGATGATTATTCATTCATTTAATCTTAAATTCTGAATCGTGGCAGTGGCATTTCTCACAGATAGGCTTGTGTGATGTTGATTTTCTCTTGCTCGTGATTTAACATTGCTAAAAAAAAATCACGATTAACACTTCAATCGCCAGGGAAAAGACAGGGAAATGAGCATTTCTGAATTTCATCTTTAATGATCATCACTTTATAAATATCATAACTATTTACATTATTTGTTAAGTGTTTGATTTGACACGTCACTGTAGAACTTTTTAATCTTTTTTTCTTTCAAATGAAAACCATTTTCAGTGGCATCCCTAATAAATGCAGTTAACTGATGTTAACCATTTAAAAACTTGTCCACTGTTAGCTAAGTGGAACACACAGTGATTAATGAACTCTAAACATTCTCCATTTACCGTGTGATTGTGCCGCATGTCCTGTCGAGAGCAGGTGAGCTGGATGGAAGGGGGCGGGGCTTCCAGGTGGCGTCAGTTAATATCGGAGAGTTCGAAACACCTGCGCAAATCATTCCAGATTCATATGTTGACTGGATCATCTCCCATCTTATCGTGGAGAAAAAGAAGGCTTCTGTTTTGCCATGTTTTTGAGTGATAACTCGTACTAGCGTGGTCCGATGTTAAATTGCGGAGCATAAAGGCTTGAGGTCTGGGAATATAATGTAATAGAGTTGGAGTAAATGTTACTGGATGTTGTTTTAGTGTAACATCGTGCAGAGACAATTAAACCGTTATATCACACACACCTACTCCCTGACACTCCCTTTAGTTCTTTTCCCTGCATTTTTTTTTTCGAGTTCAGTGCATTGTGACTTCGACAAAACATTAGAGATCACAAGAAAGCACTCAAGACTCCAGCACATTACAGGAGTAAGGCTTTCTTCTGAATCAGCGAGTGCTCAAGGAGAGAAATAGCAACTCCTGAGATGTGTTAAAATAACCACTCGTCTAAACATCACTGGCTGTGATGATGGTGGCGCTTTGCATTGACTTGCCTGTGGACAAGGCCGTTTTTACAGTCTTCCTTGGCAAAGCTGGAAATGATAAATGGCCCTCTCAGTTTCTTGTAAAGAACAAGGAACATTTGTTATTCTCTATTTAATTGTCTCCTGCCTGCAAGTGTGGAAGGAGGAGGGTTATGAGGACACGTTCGCTAGGTGATACAGCTCTGAATTGCTACCTCCGATCGTGTTCAAACCTCAAAGGACCGAAATCCCATCATTAAAGAGAGAAACTTTTCAAGACATTTTCAAAAGGAGTTTATTGAAAGTAAAGCCAGTCATATATATCTTGTTTGTTTACACAGAAATACATTACTTGTATATGTTTTTTTAATGAATGAGCAGCAGGGTTTTTCATACCTGTTTAAATTTACCCACAGCACAATTAAATGAACACCATATATCACACTTCGTATGCTCCCAAGAACCTCATCTCGAAGATGAATCCAAGCCCACGCACTCCTGTGTGCATTATGATCTAAAGGCTCGCGACTTGTAAGTGCGACACTTGTAAGGTCCTGAAAGATTTGAGAAAAGATAACTGGTGCAAATCTGAACCAGAAATCCCTGACACATCAGCAGGGGAGGATCAAGTGCAGAGAAACTGTGCTGAAGTGTACGGTACCGGGGTACTGGGTCAGACTCTGACAAGATTAAAAGTAGAAGCGTGGAGGCAAAAACCTAGTGAAGGTCTTGAGAAAAAAGTATCTACATTTAAACACAAAAATATTTTTTAACTGATGAACGCAATCAGTCACAAGGGAAATATTCTGCTAACTTACACACACCTAGATTCTGTCTTGTTGGTTAGTTAATGTTTAAAAATCTTTCTGGAATAAATGCTAAGACACATGAACAACAATCAAAATTGAACCAAACTAGCTCATTTAACAAATTACTGTTCAAAATATAAATAGCTAGCTAATGTAAAAAAAAAAAAACTAGTGTGCAAAACTCAATTAGCTAGCCATTTTTTAAAAGAAAACTAATGTACAAATCCTAACTAACAAGCTAAATTACCAAACAAATGTACAAAACTTAAATATTTTTAAAAACTAATATACAAAACCTAACTAGCTATCTAATTTAACGAATTAAATTAGATAGTGTACAAATCTCAACTACCTAGCTAATTAGCTAAAAACTAATGTACAAAACTTATTGAGCTAGTTAATTTTTAAAAAAGTGTAAAACTGTACTGTCTAGCTAATTTTTAAAAAATAATGTACAAAATTTAACTAGCTAGCTAATTTAAAAATCAAATGTACAAAACGTAACTAGGTAGCTGATTTAACTAACTAATGAACAAATCAAAAATGCCTAGATAATTTAAAAAACTGATGTACAAAAGCTAACAAGCTAGCTAGGTAGCTAATTTAACAAACAATGCACAAAACTCTCTAGCTAATTTAACTAGCTATATTTAAAAAGTTATTTTGACCTTCTTTAGCTTTGATTAGTGACATTTAGTGGCTGATATTTAATTTGTTCTTGGGAGGCTAAAGAGACACGTCATTCATGAATCGGTAACTCCAGCATAAGAAAATATCTTACTTTAAAAAAAAAAAAAAAATACGGGAAAAAATGGTTTAAAAAAAAAACAGAAATTTCATGCCATTTGAGATTTGTAACGGGTGTTTTGATGGTCAAAATGAATATATAAGGAGTAATTACAGAATAAAAACGTTTTGTAACTAACTCCTTACATATTCTTTTATGTATTTCTTACATATTCACTTACGTATTTGTAATTTACTCAAGCAAGAAGAGCGCATGCACCGTATTTAGTTTAAGTAATATTTGAGTAAAGAATAATAATAATTCCAGATTAATACTTAAGTACAGTAACGAAGTGGAATTTCTCGTATTTTCCTGCTGTGATGTACAAGTTCATAGGCATTGAGTTCCCTGTGGAAAATTCTGCATCTGTATTAACTTTCATAAATAAGTCCTGAATATTTCAGCAAGTGAGCGTCGTCTGGATGTGACATGAGCCTCATTAATAATGCATTGCCTTCCTCTTTTCTCTCCTTTCCTCTCTCTTTTCGTTTTTTTCGACAGGAGAATACGTGGTGATGACAACTTACTTTCATCTGAAAAGAAAAATCGGCTATTTTGTCATTCAGACGTATTTACCCTGCATCATGACAGTCATCCTTTCCCAGGTCTCGTTCTGGCTCAACCGGGAGTCGGTGCCGGCGCGAACCGTCTTCGGTGAGTCTTCCTTCGTCACCTCATTAACCTGAAACTTACCTGACGAACAGGTAACCGATCCCATACCTAGATACCAGCCAAAAAAAAAAAAAAGGGTGTATCTCATATCAGATATCAGATCCTGTAACAGATTAGAATTGTAAAAGATTGGATTTGGAATAGAGATTTACTTTTAGAACTGGAAACGTTTACGTATAAACCGACTGGACTGTTTTTTATTTGCAATGTAAGTGACTCTTGTATAAAAGAGTTTAACTGTGAAGTGCTTCAGTTTAACAAACCAAAACCTTAAAGCTTAGTCGTTTTTAAAGAAAACAATATCCACTGGGTATCGGTATGATCTGATACTCGAGGTGTCAGTCGGTATTGGAAAAGAAAATGTAGTATCGTGCCAACTCTAATGTTTTTTTTTTTCTTTTAGGAAAGGGAAAAGATTTATTTGTTTCTTTCATTTTGTTTCGGAATAGGAGTTTCAAAATCGCAGTGATTATTCTGATGTTACTTATTCTGTCGCGTATTCTCCACACACTGCAAAAAAATATTATCTTAGCAAGGGAAATATATAGCGAAATATAGCGAATGTAAGATTATTAAACCTATTTCTAGTCAGTATCTTGTATGGGAAAAGAAACAGTGGTATTGTGCCACTTCTAATTAATAACGATTTTGCTGACAGCTGATCTGCAGAAGATGAGACTATATCCAACTAAGCCATGCTCTGCACATTTGAGAGGACACATCAGGGTGTTTTTTATTTTCTGTTCTACTCCCCCTCAATCCGTGACAAGACGCCTTTGACAAACGAGCGCACCAGGGATGGTATTAAAAAGTTCTGCTTGGAATGAAAGAAAGTAACGCAAAGTGCTGACTGGACAGCGCGTTGGTCTGGACAGTGATGGATTCATCTGTGAAAGTTTGCAGAGACCAGTGGACTGACCTATAATTACTGCGACCGCCACAGAGGCACCTAATTAATTACAGATTAGCCGAACCCAAACTTGGCGTGAGGTGATGTTAAAGAAAAAAGCGAGGCCAATGCTGTTCCTCAGGGGAAATATGGAGTACAGGAGATAAACCCACAAGCAGCAGGATATTGGCTCAGACTGGCAGGAGGTTTAAGCCAGCTGGAGTTAAGGAATTATTATTATTGAGCTTATTGAGCTTGAGTCAACTTTGGTCTGCTATTGTTGATGAGTTTTTTTTATCCCTGAGGCAGGATGTAAAGGGAAGGTCATTCTGCCTGTATCGCTCAGTTTTAGTCACATTATCTTTTTCTCCTAGCCAGTATATTTATAGCAATGGTGGAGAAAAAAACGCTCATCACTGGTTACCAAGTTCCAGGAAAAATATATACAGATCTGAAATCAGCATAGAGCTAACATTTAATCTTTGGGAGCTTTCAGGAGTACAGAAGCCTAATGGTACTTTGGCTAAACAAAGCTGTGGCACTTGAAAGTTATTAAACTGGTCAGGTAAATAAACAGCACTTTATCACATGTTACACTGTATGTTCAAAAGTATGTGGACACCTGACCATCACTGCCATACGTGCTTGTTGAACATCCCATTCCAGATTTATTCCCCCTTTGCTGTTATAATGAGCTCCACTCTTCTGCGAAGTCTTCCCACTAGATGTTGGAGCGTGGCCGTGGGGATTTGTGTTCATTCAGCTACAAGAGCATTAGTGAGATCAGGCTCTGATGTTGGGTAAGGAGTCTCCAGTTCCAGTTCATCCCAAAGGTGTTCAGTGGGGTTGAGGTCAGGGCTCTGTGCAGGACACTCGAGTTCTTCCACTCCAACCTTAACACACTCTTCATGGAGCTCGCTTTGTGCACAGGGGCGTCGTCATGCTGGAGCAGGTTTGGGCCTCTTAGTTCCAGTGAAGGGAAATTTGTAAAGCTACAGCACGCAGAGACGTTCTGTACAATTGTGCGCTTCAGACTTTGTGGAAACAGTTTGGAGAAGAACCACATACGGGTGTTCTAGTCAGGGGTGCAGAAACCTTTAGCCATATAGTGTAGGTACAATAGCCAGCCAACTTACCTGATGTAAAGTGTTTATTATCCAGTTTTCTCACTTGCTTGCTGCTGACCATCTTCTTCAGGAGTAAAATCCCAAAATATATATATATCTGTATTTCTAGCGCCGCATGTTGAAGGCAATAAGGATACCGGTCAGTTGACGTGGTCATACAGTGACGTCACATGAAACAGATGGATACTACACCGTCAGCTCCATTGTGCAGTGAGAGCGGTTGTTTTTATTTCTGTTTTCTTAAGTCACGACTTCCTTTCCCTACAGACTTCCTCTGACCTCTCACTCTGCAAAAATTGACCTTGTCACCAGTCCAGACGCCCCACACTTAAGATGAGCTATTTTAGGCTTCAGTTTGTCCCATCTGGAGTTCCAGCATCCCTTCCTAAAGCGTTTATTTTTAATCTTAGTGGATCAAAACTTATTAAGAGAATTGCCAGACGCTACAACAAGGCAACATAGACAAAGGGCAGTTACGTCATCTGGAATATCTTGACTTAATTCAAATCATAATGAATTGGTACCAGCGTACCAGGAATGCCTTGATGCCACATACAGGGGACGTTTACTCAGTTTTCTTTAAAACTGTTGGTGCAACTACTATTAGTCAAAATATATTTTGGAAGATAAGTAGATTTTACAGAGCACAGTCATCACAGCCTGTATGAATATGGGTATTTCAGTATTCCAATATAGTGTACAGAATACCGTTCTCTCACGTTACATCACAGATTTTTTTTTTTTTTTGCAGGTCGGTGTAGATTTTCTTACGGCTGTCATCGGTGCTGCTGTGACAGTTTACAACAAAAAAAAAAAGTTTCACACTACGATGACTCAAACATTCACACTTTCGGTATGAAAACTTGTCGACAAGCTCAGCTGTCTGTCTGACTGCATGACTGACTAAACGTGTCAAAAAGATGAATCATTCGTGAGACACTGCGACATGACATCACATTCGCAAGCCTAATACTTACAGCTAAAATATTAATTGTCATGTGAGCAGATGAAGTCCATCATCACATATTCCCAGATCTTTAGCTATGCGCTAGCAAGCTGACAGCCAGTATAGATGATCTGCTCGCCTCCAGTCTGGAGATCCTAATGAGGTGCAGAGAACAAACTTATTAGTATTCTGCAGGATTTGCAGTACCAGTGTCTGCGGACGTGATGAAGCAGTGCGTCTGTCCGCTTCGGGCTGCAGGTCAGACTGGGAGAAGGCTCAGTGTTCTTTAAACTGCCTGGAGGTCATATACATCACGTCCCCCACTCCTTGCTTTGCTGAAAACTGACTCTCAGGATTCTTGCTTTTTTATCTTATAAAAGGATATAAGGATTTAATCATCTCTACGTAATATCACACAATGCCACAATGTCTAGTTTACGCTGAGTGTATTATATTACGCATTTTTTACGCATTTTGCATAGGAGCTTCGCACTCAAAAATACGCCAGTATAATTTCTCCCCAATAAAACGGTACATGAGACAGTCGACATACGACTCTGGAATGATTTGCACAGGTGTTTTGACCTCTCTGATATTAACTAGCACCGCCCGGAAGCCCCGCCCACTTCCCTCCATCTCACATTCTCTCGACTGGACTCGCAGTAAATGGAGAATGTTTTGAATTCATGAATGTGAAATAAAATCTATTAGTGTATGTTTGACTTAGCTAAAATTAGACAAGTATAAAGTTAATGTCGGTTACTATATTTGTTAGGGATGCCACTGAAAAATTTTGTCTGAAAATGATCAAAAATGAGCCTAGGCCTACGATGATGTGTCAAATCTAACACTTTACAAATAATGTTAATGGTGATGATAAATAAAAAGTGATTAAATATACCAAGTCTGCACCTTTTTGTCCAAACTACTCATTTACCGTATTTTAAAATAAGAGCCGAACATCATGTTCGCATTTTTAGTCCCTTGCTGCCGCTCCAAAAACCCCACGTGGAGGTTGAAATTTAATTAATCGTTCACGCCCTGGAAGGCTGCCAGCTTCTTGAATCCCCTTGTGATGGGCTTGACTCTGTATTTCACTCGGATAATCCTGTTTTAGAATTTTCATGGCAGCCTGTGTGAAATGTGTGATTTATGGTTTCAGAGCACAATCCAAACAATTGTCCACTGTCTTTGCTGACACAATGGCATCTCCAGTGACGCTCCTCGCTAATGACCCTGTGTTTTTCTCCTCCATTGCCTGATGGAGATAAGCCCTGATGTAAATGTAATTGTCGACCTGCTTTTTAATAAGTACAGACAAAGCATTACCCTGCATTACAAAGCATTACACATTTTCTGAGATCATCTGCACTTTGTGATAGAGGACGAGTAACGTCAGTTCCCTGGAAGGCAGCACAATGTCTATGTTTTAGTCTTCTGCCATTGAGGCAGGTGGTAGCAGACCGAGGGGAATGATTTCTTATATCTGCTTTAATGGGCACCGATTCTGGACCGTTCCCTCATTTCGCTCCTGATATTCCATTCTCAGAGCAGAAAGCTCTGGGTCACCACACAGTGACCTATGAAAAAATTCTGATTTCCGAGTGTGATTGATTTATTTTCTACCCCTTCTTTTATTGTAACTCAGATATACACTGTCTCCACAGCCCCATAAAGAAGGCGTATAGTTGACAGCAAAGCCAAGGCTCTCAATTTATTGGTGAATACATTCAAGGAGCCTCATAGATGTAATAGATTTCATTCCAAGCTTTAACAGTCTGTTGCTATTTCCATCCACCAAAGACAAGGCTTTCAGCATGGATCTCTACCTAGGAAAAATATACAGAAGGATTTGCAGTCTTCAAAATCTCGTCATGGCCTCAGGGTATTGAGGTTTTCCGAGGGAGCGTTCACTTTTCTTCCTTTTTAAATTTCCCAGCCACTAACAAGGATGTATGTTTTTGCCCTTCGACTTCATCTATGTTCAGACGCATTCCAGCTCTTATCTACAGCTGCACTGAACAGAACTGATGTCACCTGAATTCTTCACTCTTTTTTTTTTTTTTTAATCTCCATGCCCTTCAAAACTATAGAGCGCTACTGTAATACGTCTACTCGGGAATGATGCTCTTCGCAATTCCTCCATCTTCTATAGTGGCATCACAGGTGTCCTGACAGATGGCGAGAGACTTGTTTACTCCGTGGCAGCACTGCCATTTTGTCAATACTCTGATTATTTTGCTCCAGTGGTCTATTCAAAATGGCAGTAGAGCAAACATCATCATGACAGTGTAGGCTTCTGTGGTGCAATCCTTCCATGACAAGTTCATGATTTGTCATCTGAGAAAAGTCAAACATTGCTAAGTAGGCTTGTAACACCGACAACAATTTATACCACAATGTGGTTGAATTCTCGAATCTGATTGGTCAGAAGGTGTGCATTATTTTTATATAACAGCACGCTCAGACAGTAGTTCCGGCTGTAACATAAGCGACCGTTTTATATTAACACACTCGCTCTAATACGTTATCGTTTCTATAGTAACAGATGATTCACAGGGATTTGTATGGCAGATGCTCCACATAATCTCAGAATAATGACTAATGGCTTTTTTAAAAAAAACAAAAAAAAACATGTTGTTTAACAAAGTAAAATGTATATTTTTTTTCCTAGGAGACTTTCTTTAACATTTATGGAGGTAGTCTTCACTGTCAGTGTGTTGTAACAGTCACAGGGCTTTGCAAATAGAGTAGACAAGATGGAAGAGTTTACGCTTTCTGGTTTTCTGGTAAAATGACAAGCTGCATTTTTTTTAGAGAGAGAGAAAGAGAGACAGACTGTGAAGGAACGACTGATTATCGCAGCTATAACGTAGGTCAGAACAGGAATTAAGTTGTTTCATGGACGTTCCACAACATTAAATCTAACTATAACCGTTAAAATGTGTGGCGTGTTGTTCATTAATACATTAAACATTGTAATCTTTGGCACATCGCTGTGGTATAAGTGGAATAAAACAGTGCAGATCCACTTTGGGGTGGTAACGGTAACTCCGCTTTGCGTTGTGTGTTGTGGATTATTTTTGTATAACCGCACGGACTGGAGTGTGCTATTCTTTACTTAATCGTCTCTACACTGTTACACTTCCACGATATCCAGTGACGTTTACTCCAATTATATTATTTTAGCAGATCTGCCAACCTTTACCCATTTTGCATTGCAATTTAGCATCAGAGTTCGCTAGTATGCTTTATTACTCCAAAATACTTGTCTTTTTCTCCACAATAAAAACAGCAGATGAGCTGAGATGAAACATGCCTACAACAAAGTGTCAGACTAAACACTTTACAGATAATGTTAATGGTGACAGATTTTTTTTTTTTCCTCCTCAGGAGTCACCACTGTTCTGACCATGACCACGCTAAGCATCAGCGCCAGAAACTCGCTACCCAAAGTGGCCTATGCTACAGCTATGGACTGGTTCATGGCCGTGTGTTATGCCTTCGTCTTCTCCGCCCTCATTGAGTTTGCCACCGTCAACTACTTTACCAAGCGCAGCTGGGCCTGGGATGGTCAGAAGGAGAGCCAGGAGATGAGGGTAAGCAGGAGTATTATCACTCCCAACTTCCTAAACAGTGGTGAGTCATACAGCCAGAAAAATGCCTGCAATTTACACAGGTTTTACCCCACACTGGCACATTACATTACCATTGTTAGCGCTCTCATGGAGCCTTTGGTTACATAATTATGCTCCACAGGATGTGAATTATAACTCTATAAATTTTAGACCAATTTACATTTAGAATTATTTTCTGTATTAAAGATACAAATACTGGTAATATAATATAAATACTGGCAGGGCAAGTTTATTCCTACACAGAGGTAATTTAAACTGCTTTTTTCATAGGAGAAAAGATAATAAAACTAATAAAAACAGCACTGAATAATAAAATGAATTAAAATAAGATTTTAAAAAAAAAGACTAATTAAAAGTGCAATGAAGGAAATGAAGTGCAAGTCTTAGAGCTCAGTTGTAGGCAGAAAAAAATAGAAAGGTTTTAATATGGATTTATGAATGGCTATATTAGGGGAATACTGAAGATCTTCTGGGAGTTGTTTGTAGCATAAAAGCTCAATGCTGCTTCACCGTGTTTTGTTTTTGATTCTGCTAGCTAAGTTATAACCGTGGATCTAAGAGACCCGCTAGGTTTATATTCTTTAAGCGTTTCAGAAACGTATACTGGGCCTAATCCATTTAGTGATTTATCGACTAATAGCAGCACTTTAAAATCGATTCTGTAACTAACTGGTTGCCAGGAGTAAAGATTTTAGACCTGAAGTAATGTTCTCTGTTCTCTTTGTCCTGGTTAAAACTCTTGCACCAGCATTGTGAATGAGTTGCAGCTGTTTTGGGGGGGGGGGGGCGTAAAAGCCTGTCACACAAGTCTACTCTTCTGGAGTTAAAAGCATGGATGAGTTTCTCTACATCTTGCCGGGACCCTAAACCTTTTGGCTAAGTTTTTAAAATGATATAAGGCTGATTTAGTGATGGTTTTGGTATATCTAGTGAAGATCTGAATCTATTAGAAAGCCTGTTAGAATGATATCAGATTGAATAAAAGTGGCCCAAGAGCTGATCCCTGAGATATTCCATGTTTCATAAACATCCTATCAGTAACTCCAGCCTTTTGAATCATTTTCAGATTGTCCACAGTAGTCCTACGCAATTTTCCCGCCTGTCTAGAAGTACTCTATGATCTGCAGTGTCAAATGCAGCACTTAAGAGCTGTTAATACCAGAACTGATATTTTCCCAGAGTCAGTGAGAGCGGCCATGCTGTATGGTTTAGAGACAGTGTCACTGAGGAAGAGACAGGAGTCAGAGCTAGAGGTAGCAGA